>BHFT01019768.1:0-46209 GCA_004320025.1 Laticauda laticaudata
TTAGAAGAACGTTAGAAGAGAATAATGAAATTGTAAACAAGACAGATGAAAGTATAAGTACAATGAATAAAGAGATAAAGAAACTTAGGTAAAAGGAGAAGTAATAATAATAATAAAATAATAAATAAGGTATGCATATGTGATAATCTGGAACTACATTGTATCAAATAAGATGTTTTATTTGTTTTGTTAAAATTTAATAAGCAGTTTTTATAAAAGAGATTTTATGTTATTAGGTTTTGTTTTGTTTATTTGTGTATTGTCTTTAAAAACTAATAAAATTTGTTTTTTAAAAAATATATATAATAATGAGAATGGTTGGAATTTGCTAACTACTTCAATAATATCACCAAAAGTGTCTGAATATCTCCTTATTAATGTTTTAAATACAGATAAACGGAACTGTAGCAAAAATATTGAGATTAATATGATATTTTAAATTGTCATAATATTACTAGCTGCCATAAATTGGATTTGATATATCAGAATTGCATAAACAAAAAATTAACCTGTTATATTTATAAAATACATTCTGCAAGACTTTGAGATTGCCAAATGCCAAATACTATATTCAGAAATACATAAAATATCCGTAAAAAATAATCTATACAAGGATTACAACTTTGCTAAATAACTGGAGTTGCATTTTGAGGAGTAAGTTTAAAAATAGGTTGCAGGAGGTTATTGTGATATTTTTATTCATCTATGTTTAGAAGTTGCATATATACCTGCTGATATCTCCGAGGTTTTAAAGAATGAGTAGAACTTCTAATTCCTGAAAATAATTCTTTATTTTCTTTTTTCTTTCTGTTAAGGCATTTCTTCCCACTTCAAACACTTATGGCAAATGTTTTTGGTTTGGTTTTGTTTTTTTAGTAAGAAACACTGAGAGGTACACTGGATGTAATAAACTGAAAGAAATGGAAGTGATGAAGGGGTTTTGTTCCGTCCAGAAAAGAAGCGTGGTAGACCGTGTTCCAACAAATAACTCTTTATTAGTTAACAGCAACAGTAACGGAATAATGGCTCAAGCCGCGGCAGCTCTTTTTATAGAGGCTTGCCTGCCGGCTTGTAGCCAATGACATTGTTTTAAACTTTGCCGCCTTTGAGCGGTCCTTGGATTGATCCTAATGAACCAATCCACTACTGGCCTTCCTGGCCAATCAGAATAGACTACTTGGACTTTCCAAGTGTATTACAGGAACACCACTTCCCCCTTTAGTTTCAAGTTCCTATGTGAGCTGACGTAGTCGCGCAGGTAGGTGGGGCTTCTTCTGAGTCTTAGTTGACCTGCCGTGAAACTCATTTCTCGCCTGAGGACTTCCAAAAGCAGTTCGGTATGGATCGACATGTCTCTCCGGCTCGTCTCCATGGAACCGCCTGAAGGGTGAGTCAGCAGTGCCGCTACTGCTGAGTTGCCCTTCAGGGCGCGTGGTTTTGCCACTCCCTTCCTGGTTCAACCTGTTTTGAGCTGGCCTGGCTGGCCCCTTCCAGGAACACTCCCTTTCGCAGCGGACTTCTTCGATGCATGGTTTCATCTAACCATAAGTGCTCTTTGGTTGGTTAGATTTTCTGGATTTACTTTAATGGTTTCATTATCCACACCCTTTTTATATTTATTTGTGTTGTTCCCCCCCCCTTTAGTGTTTGTTTTCAACGAATTTTTATTAATTGCAGGTTGCACGTCGTTTTGCGCTCGCATATTGCTGGAACGAAGTCTGGTCTATGTGCTGCTTCCCACTCTCTTCCATCGTCCATGCGTTAGTCGGATTAGGACCGGGGGCCTGTTACTTTGTGTGATTGTGGCTGGAAAGCCAAAAGAGAGGTCCCCGGTTAAAATTCTTTGCATAGACTAGGTTGCCGATTTTCAAAAGTTGCAGGTATCGGCTTGGACGACGTAGGGGTGTTTCTCACAAGTGTAATTTGGATAGTTGTAATCTATCTAAATGGGGATTCTGAGTTTTCTCCCCCAATATAATTCTGCCGGCCTCTTGGTTTGTTGTACTACTGGGAGTGCATGTGTTTTGGTGTAAGTAAGCGGTTTTCAGCTGTCTTGGAACATCATGGTCCATTTTTTATAGCCTTCTTTTGAAATCTGACCATTTGCTTGGCACCTACCATTCGCCGCCGGATGGGCCGCACGCGTTAGTTGCATGGCGTATACCCAAAGATGCTAAGTACTGTTCAAATTGTATAGCCATTAGTTGTGGCCCATTGTTGGATACTAGCACATCAGGTAAACCATGAGTTGCAAACGTTTTGTTTAGCTGTTTTATCACAGCGTCGGCAACCTCCATGCCTTGGGTATAGGAGCCAGCTATCACAAGTATGAACGAGCATAAATAATTTTGCAGGATCCAATGTGGGTCAGTCATCGGAATCAAAGGTTTGGAATCAGAGCCCAGCTCCAGCGTGAGTCCGAAAGCTCAGAAGACTTCTGGTCCGGGTGACTGACCCATATTGAATCCTGCAACATTATCCTGGGACATGTATATTAGTAACACTGAGTGTTACTGCACTATGTGAAATAAACATGATGACAGTCTGGAGGTGGATTTGATTACTCTTGGCAGTTTGTGGACTTTGGTTCAGTAGCCTTTCAAAACATTTTTGCCTCAACAACTTCAGTTGCTAATTGTCTCCGCCTTTTTAATACATTTTATAAAAATTACATTTAGTTTCCTTTTCAGTTTGTTTGTCTCATTAAAAATGATGCAGTTGTTATTGTAAGTATCTAGAGTTTTTCAAACAGGTGGTATAGATCATAGAATGGGAATTATTTTGTATAAAATCCACATGCTTCTAAAAATGCTTCCAAACTTAAAACTATAGTCAAATTCCAACTGTATTCATTATGCTGAGATTATATGCTGGATAGTTCCTAAATATGCGATTATTTGTTTATGAGATTTATATTGCTCTAGTTGCATTTGAGTCTAACTGGCTCTTTGGAGATTAAATACATATTTCTAAATCAATAATTACACATCAAACAAGATTTCAGTTGCTTACTTTTAATGCATGCAATAAAATTATAAGACAGCACTGCTCTTTCTGAGAAGTCTTGATGGACTGATTGAGAAAATGCAACACCTCAGTGCGAGTGTTCCACAGCTCTGCTTTGAGTTAACTGGCCAAAGAAGGCGTTTCTCTTCCTCTGTCCCTCCCTCTCCCCCCTCTCTTTCCCTCCCTCCACTTGATTTTAGCTGAAAGGTCAAAAAGCAAGAAGCTACGAGATCTTTATTCTTTACGTGTTTGAGGAGATGCGGGAAAATGATGCCTTGAAACTCTTACAGATGATATAGACTCAGCCTGCTCCAGGAAAGTCATCACATCATCAATTACACCTCCCCAATTTAACGCAAGAAAATGTGTTCTCAGGCCCAAATACTGTACTTCCCTACATTAGTAGAAACAACAATTACACATTGATGGTCTCAGTATATATCCCTTTGCTTGATGTTCTAGACAAACATTCAAGTGTATGGTATTTGTCAAAAAAAGATTTACTGACTCCTTAAGCCTAGTCAAAGTATTTAAACTGCCTTGTCGATCTATAGGATCCCTTATCAGGGTAAGGTTACATGGGATGGGGAGATCACAACCCTGCAGACTTTTCTGGGGGTGCAGATAACTAACAATCTGAATTGAGCTATCCAAAGGCACAACTGAGAGAGTTTTAACAAACTGCACCACTGTTTGGTTTGGTGGTAGAAGCGCCTCAGATACAAAGTCCATACAGAGATTGGTGAGGACCACCAAGTGGATGATAGGAAGCTGGCTTCCTGTCATTTAGGATACTGCTTATAAGCACTATGTGATTAGATCTCAAAGCATTGTTAGAGACCCCACACACCCATTTTACAGTCTGTTTCTGTTGCTCCCCTCTGTGAGGAGGTTTCAAAGTATTTCTAGCAGGATTACTAGATTCTGTATCAGCTTTGTTCCCTATGCCATCTGTCTGGTAAATTTACAAAATTCATTTATTTTTCTCACCATGTACATGTATACATCTGAACTAGAAAGTGATGTTTCTCTGTGTCATATAATATATGTGGGCATGTGGCAGTAGTGGTATTCTACCTGTTGGGCCTGGTTTGGCTGAACCAATGGTAAAAAATCAACTACTGGTTCAGCCGAACCAATATTTCTTTTCTTTTCTTCCTAACGACCAGCTGTTCTGACAATCAGCTGTGCTGAGATCCCCCTCGCTGTCTTACTGCTGTGCCGAGGAGGCTTCCCTGAGGCTCAGGAGGCAAAAAGGGGCACACAGAGGGAGTGCTGCATGCTTCCCCCATGCTCCATTTTTTGTTTCCTGGGCCTTAGGGAAGCCCTCGAGGCCCGGTAGGCAAAAAAACGGAGCGTGGGAGATGCTTCTCCCCCCTAAAAAAAAGCCCACCCAAGTCACAGCCATGCCCACATAGCCACGCCCACAGAACCAGTAATAAAAATAGTAAAAATTTGCATCTCACCCCTAGTATGTGGCTATATGCATAATTTTGTTTGTTTATTTATTTAGTCATGTTTATGTAGGGTATATTGGAGGTGGTGCCTCTTTGAGAGCTGTATGCAACAAAATTTCATTTTAATGTATGCCGATTAGTGTACATTCAAAGTGACAATAAAGTTATTCTAAGTCTAAACTTTCAGCAAATCTTGATGACTTTCTTTATGGTATTCTAGAGATGCTTCAAATTTTGGTGAAGATAGACTTCTTATTGGCTTTATTCACTAGATTAATTGGAGTTTTCTTTAAAGGTCCATCGGGGAGATGGAAGAAAGTAGTTGATTAAATAAAAATTTCAGCATCCCTTGTTTTTGTACTGTACTTATGTTTAGGGCTGTTCCCAAAACACGTTTATATTACCATTAATCAGATTTGAGTTATTGTGTAGTTTAATTTTTAAAAACTACTCAAATGTCATAGTCTTGCAAATTGTGAAAAAGAATTCTGGACAGTATGACTCATAAATGCTATGAGAAAGGGGGAAAAACCACAGCATGAAGGAACATGCTTTAATTGCATGAAATGTCACTTTTTTAGAAGGGTTTCCATATACAGTAGTTTAGTATTGTTGGAATGATAAATTCCTAATAGTTATCATTTTACAGTAAAAGGTTTTCGGCCCCTCCTCTTAGAAACAAGAAGTATTAATGTAACGCTGTAAGCAAGCATTGATGTATAATGTAGTAGGGAGAGAAAAAAAATCAAAACATTCAAAGGCATGCAGCTGAGTAATTCAATAACCTCCGTATGTGAAGGCATTTCACACAGTAGGGCCTTAACTCAGAGCTCGTCAGGCTGCCTCCCTCCCATTCAATTTACATGCATAGCTGGGCCAGTAGGTGTAAAAATAGACAGGCAGAGCCTGAATTGGAAATTATCACTGAATGCTGGCTATAGTTGTTAAAGTTTCTTTTTTAACCCAGGCCAGTAGAGAGAAACCTCTGCCAAAGAAAACTCAGGAGAGCAAATAAATAGAAGCTACAAATATCATTCTTGATTTTCAAAACCCATCTGCCTTTTTGGAATATTCTGTATTCTGCGAGGTCAAACCCACTACAGGAGTTAACAGAAGGATATGGGCAATGCACCCCTATGCCAAGCTTGCGGCACAGACAAGGGTGTAAGAGCGCAAGGGAATGTGCAAGATGCTGATAAAATTCCAGACTATTATGGATGCAATAATGGAGTGAATAAAGATCCTGAGGGGTTGGTAAGTCTAAAGAAAACACAGCTAAGAGAACAAAGAACTTGTTATAAAAAGATAATGTGGAAATACTGAATTAGTGTTGTCATTTGAAATCAGTTAATAGCTGCTGAAATATAGGCTGGTTGTGTTTTAAGATGCTGTTGGTATCTGGGATTGAGTAAAATAGCTCATAGAATATTTTTACACTTAAACAAAAAGAGAGAGATTAGCACAATTGGGAACCTAAAAAATTGCTTTTGATAGAACACATATTTTTGATAAATATATTTTTTTTGTTTTAGAAGATTAAAGCAAACTTTGCTTTTATAAGTCAACATTACCAATGTTTATAGTTACTAGGAACAAGACAGACTGATGACTTTGTTCGGTACAGTTAACAGATAATGTTATAGATTTTGCTTGGAATTAGGTCTCAGTAAATTAAGTTAGATTTAATTTAAAGCAACATTCTGCTTGAGGCTACAATCTTTGTACTTCTAGCAGGGATAAACATGAATATGAATCTATTCTGAGAGTGAATAGCTTTGCAGTATTTTATAATAATCATCTTTATTCTTGTTCTTTTAAAACTGAAGTGGAATTTAATCGAAATGTTTTTATCTGCAGTTAGAAACTTTGCCTTAAATTTTCACATGGTTTGTTTGTATCTTCATTGTTCAAATTTTACTATTGCTTCTCTCCTGCTTGTTTCTTTGCAGACACTTGTTCTCAAGTATAATTTACCTCAATTAGTAAATGTTAATTTCCTAGGAGATTTTAATATTCCATTTTTACCATAATAAAAATAACTCAACTATTTATCTGAAGAATTTTTTGTAGACATACGAAGACAGAGAAAACAAAACACATAATTTTTACAGATTTGTTGAAAAATTCCAAACACCATCTGTAACAGATGAGCTTTGAGCTTTCTTTATACCAAAGGTTAACATGAAACATGGTTCACTGAATTAAAGATTTCTTCTGAATTAAAGATTTCTTATGAATTCTAAAAGTATCAATATTAAAAAAAACAATTAGTATTACATGATTTCATAATTTCTATTAATTTCACAAAAGTAAACAACAAATGAATGTATACTGTAATTACTAATTTACAGATACGCAGTCCTGAAGATTAGACATTCTTTTATTTTAAATAAAGCAGGTTATATTGTTATTTTAGTAATATTGTTTTGATAAGAAGAATAGTAGCATTAAATCTGAAATATCTATACTATATTCAACCTTACAAAATTAGTTTCTCAATCCCTGCAATTCAGGTATTAATCCATGTTATACTGAGAAGACATGTAATTAACATAAGCTAATACAATGTCTTTTGGGAGCCAAGAACTACATAGTGTATAGATGTCTCAACCTGCCATGTGGTATATTATTACTCCTCAAGTGCTTTTGTGCATTTGGTCAGCATCACTATTATCTGTTTGCCATTGAAGTTCCAACCCATGTTTGGCATGTCAAGAATATGCTACTGCAGAGTCCTTGGTGCTCTCTGAAGTTGGATGTTTTTGGACATTTAGTTTGCAGTTCAGTAACACCTTCACTAGTGGGAGTGGGATTTACTGCCTTTTTATATACAGTATGCTACTGTGCTGCAGAAACAAAGATATAATTGATGAAGTCATTAGTAGCAAAATATATGAAGATGAATTGAAGATGTTGCCTATGCAATTGCATATATAAATGGTTGGACTGTTTACATTCTGTACATAGAAAGTGCATATAGTATTTAAATACAGAAGATTCTTCAATATCTCAAATGTTTTATGTACGAGAAAGAACATAAGCAAAAACAATTTTCCTTGAATGGATTGATCCTTGTTCCATTACAGGTCAGTTTATTGCTTAGAATCAAATTATGAAGTCATAGGATTATTCTAATCCTTTACTTCAACACAGATGGAAATAGTTGATTTAAAATGAATAAAAATCAAAGAATCTTTGGACAAATTCCACAGGAACTTCCTCCTATATTTAAAAACATAAAGCTTCATTATTGACAGTCACTTTCTACTTTACAAACACATGGGGAATAGCCATTCCTAATATATGATATCTTTCTGTTTTCAAGAACATCTTTTGTAAATTTGACATGAGACAATGCAAATTCAGTTAACTCGAATAGCTTATTTATGTATGATTTATATAAAGCACTTCTTGTCAAGAAAGTATCCAATGTCATAATTAGTTTGGGTATAATACCTTTAATTCTGATGTAGAATAGCACCAATTTAATTCTTAAGAGATTTCTTTTAATATTTGCCTAAATCCTGCTGCTTTACCACTTCTACCCATTGGATGTATTGCCATCCTATGAAGAAACACATAATGCTGCAGTTTCATATTGAAAACATATGAAATCTTAAAATTTTGCTAAAAACCTTAGCTATTAGGAAGATCAGTGCTTGATTTTTCAATCACTATGATTTTTTAAAATAAAGAATAGCATTGACTGTAGTTTTCCTGGAAAAAGATCTTGAAACCACAATTGTCCCTGAAATTTAGCAGAAAAATATGATGAATAAAGTAAACAGTGAAAAATTTCTGCTTAAACCCCCCCTCCTCCCCAATTTCCTTATCTGTTTTTTTTTTTAAAAACTTTATAATAAATTGCTAAAGTTATGGTCACGTTCTCTATAATATATCCTTGCAGTTGCTATGATACATGAACATAGCTCTTTAACTTAGTCACATATTTTCACAGTAAGTGAATGCAATAATTGGGCACATCTATATCCACTTTGATCTTCTCCTACTGAAATATGTCTTTCATTTTTCCAATGCTGCAGATAATTCCTAATAATTAAAAAGTAGTTTCATGCTTTCCTGATCACTTGATGTTTATTTCTATTCCTTCCTCCAGTTTCCTGCCAAATGCAATCCCCACCGCATTTTTTGAATTCTGAGCAGCTACTCAGCTGACAGCTGAAAGCTGCCCAGCCAATTAGGCTTCACAGCCATGGTCCCTGCAGGATTGGTCTTTCAACACAAGTCAATCGGAAAGCAAAATTTCAAAAAATCTTTGTTTGTTTGTTGCCTTTTGTAGCACAAACATTTCATGGTAGCCTCAAGTACCCTAAAGTAAGCCTTTCTCTTCTTTTTACCACTGCAATTTTACTATCTTCAGTCTGATACTATTTATTAGATGTAAAAAGCTCACGCAGGTTTATGGGATTTGACAGCATTGATTGAGACATAAAATTACTAAATACAATAATAAAATTATTGTACTTTTTACCAAGAAAAAATATACCTTTTGGCTTGAAAATTAATATAATTTGAACAACAATTTTAAAAATCATATTAATTTTTCTTTTCTTTTCTTGGTGATTTTAAATGTGATTCTGTAGAGAATAAAATAGCATCATTTTTTAAAAATCAAAGCTAATTAGCATTTGCAGTTTGTTTTCAAAGTGACACCTTAATAACTTCAAAGTATTCTTTGAAAGCAATTCATAGTCTTGATTCAGAATATTATTGGCTAAGTATTTTTTTATCATCATGTTATGCATTCTGGCTACAAGTGAACTGACTATTTGGTAATATAATATGCATCCTGAACATACAGACTGAAAACTAATGTCCACTGCCAAATCCAAAGGACACCCTAAGACATTCTAAAGATCCTTCAGTGCTGCCTGACCTCAATGCTAGGCACACACCAAGAGATAAACATGTTAAGGTGGATTAAGGACAATTTTCGTATTCAACTGCAGACCTCGTTGGCGAATTAATGCCACAAGGAAGGAAGCTAACATAAGCTGTTCAGATTTAATGAGGCACAAAAATACATTTTTTGATTCTTTATCAATATCAGAAATATATAGAACATTAGAAATATTTTATATATTAGAAATATATCAAAAAGGAAGTATAAAAAAGAAAATATCAAAAGCCATTATCAAAAGGAATAAATAATAGCTTGTTTTGGCTGTTAGTTAACTTAAAGTCAACTATCTCTCTCTCTCTCTCTCTCTTTCTCTCTCTGTGTTTCTCTCTCTCTGTTTCTGTCTGTCTGTCTGTCTATCTCTCTCTCTCTGTCTTTCTTTGTCCCTCTGCCTCTGTCTCCTCCTTTGTCTTCTGTGTCATCTAACAAAAATTCTTTGAAAGGGTTAAAGTACATGTGTTTATATCAATTCTTTATTGGTTTGTTCAAATTAATCCTGCCTTCTATAGACCCAATGAGAATTTGATGATATCCAATGATATTGATAAAGAATCAAAAAATGTATTTTTGTGCCTCGTTCAAATTAATCCTGCCTTCTATAGACCCAATGAGAACTCAGAAAATAGAAAGGAAGGGCAAAGAACTGTGGCCTTTCTTGCTATGCGTATTTGTCCTACTTTTTCAGTTTTAGATGTTGCTTCTAAGAGTTGCAGACATGTTATTATTGGCTGTAATATATACCTAGAATGGAGGCAATAAACTATTATTAGCTCAATTTTTTGACACTCTTTCAGTATTATTGGGTTAGGGTTTTTTTTATGTAAGTTAACAGTTTGTTCCATAAGTAGGGGACATGTGTTAAACAAGAAGTGAATAGAATGAAATACAAACATGTTGAAATAATATAGGAAAAATTGGATGAAAATAGCTAGTGATAATGGACTGAGTTTTATAGGGAGAACATACTATTTTGTCAAAGAAGGGAATTTAAAAAAAGGAAACAAATATTAGTGTCCAAGAAAATAAAGATGAAACAAAACCATTAATTTTATTAAAATGTTGAAAGTTTAATTTATTCAATGCAGACAATGACCAACTTTAAATTGAAACTGGGCAGCTTTTGTTCTATATGTAAATGGGTGACTCCAAATCTACAAATCTGATTGGCCAAGGAAACTAAGAATTGTGATTGGTTCAACTAGGAACCATCCAAAAGAGCGTGCTTGAACTAGGCGGCAAATTTAAGCACTGGCCAAAGGCTACAAAGGCAGGCAGGCCAGCCTGTATAAAAGGTGCCTCCGCTGAGCCAATATGTTCTGTTACTGACTGAGTGTAATATAAAGCCCTTTTGTTGTTGGAACCCGGATCTACCTCGTGTGTTTTCCAAACAAAACACTGGCGACGAAGGTGGGATCGTCCTGAACGCGAAACCTGCACGCGAGTGATAAGAAGCCCAGACAGCCAGCAGATTGCCTGGAAACAACGCCCGCACCCTTCATCCTAACGAAGAGGATTGGGAGTCATATTACAGACCGCTATCCAAATGTATTTGAGAAGCAATTGAAATTGGAAGACATTCAGAGCAACGCAAGCGAGCTGTTTTCTAACCACTGCGGAAACAATGGTGTTTTCAGTATGGCAAGGCCCTTGCAAAGCCCCGAGATGGTTAACAAACTAACGTGGCGCAGAATTGACAAAGAATTCCTCAAGCCACACTACGCTCCGGGTGGTGTCAAAATACTAATAAAGCGACACAAATTTTACCCGCAGAGACCAGAAGAAGGGAGAGACCGTCACGATTTCGTTGCTAACTTTGAGGCAGAATAGGGCGGTGGTGTTGATTTCCTGAACATCGATGAATCGATGAGGGATCGCGTGGTGTTGGGGCTAAGAGAGCGCCGCAGATAACAGTACTTAATTACCTCAACAAGCCCAACATCACCGTAACAGAATCCATCGCGGGGAAGCACGGCAGCCGAAAGCCGCGAAGAAAACGGCGGTCAAATGGAAGAAGATGAACACACACAGTGAAGAAACAACCCACAGCCAAAGACAGAAAGCAGCCTACACCACCTCCCACGAACGAACGAGTCGGAGAGGCAAATCGAGTCGAAGCGAAGAAGACGACGAGAATCCACGCGTTTATTTCACGAACAAAAAGAGCGCGAAAGAAGGAATTGGCGGAGAATGCCCGCGCTGGCGGAGGAAAACATGCCGAGCCGGAATTGCAGATTTCTCGACGCTATCTGCAGGCATGCACAGAAAAAGGCATATCTGAAAAAAGGTCTGCAGAGACAACAAGAAAAGCTAATAGCCGCTATGAGACGCCAAAATTCCCCAATTACAAGCTGAGCCTAACGAGCTGAAGAAACGTGGCACAAGAAGAAGCGAGCCAATACACACCACACCCCCCCTCACTATACGAGAGCGCTCAGACGGAAAGTGCGAAGAAGGTTAAAGGTTACTCGTAAAATCGGAAGGGAAGCCCTGCAAGATTGGAAGTGGACTCGGGGGTCCTTCCTTTCTACTGGTTCGTGGGACACAATAAAACAGCTTAAGTCCCAGACATCAAAACCAAAGAATTACAAAAGCAACCTCTAATCCTCAAAGACTACCAGGAAACGAATCCCCTGTAGTCGGCATGGGACATTTTCTGGGCCGCCTATAAACAACACGGTCAAAATGTGCCACTGACTGATAGTCGACCGAAACAGAACCGAGCCTCCTGGCATCGAATGGTTCGCACCATTGGGCATCGGGATGACCGGGATACGATCGAGTGACTACAACCAAGCTGGGAAGACGACCTCATCCGTGAATTCCAGGAGTTTTTGACGGCTCACTTGGCAGTAATCGGGGAATCCCATTTCTTTGTCTAGACCCCAATAGCCCCAAACTGAAGAATAAAAGCCAGGTGAGTTCCCTTTGGCAGCTTAAAAGGCAAAAGATTAGAGGAACAGCCTACGACATAACTAATAGCCCAGGGGGTGCTAGAACCTGTAGGACCATGCAAGTGGCGACGCCTATTGTCACACCCATAAAACCTGACGGGTATCCATTAGAATCTGTTGGTGACTATAAGGCTACCCTGAACCACGCTTACAACAAGCGGCATCCGGGTCCAGTAGTCCCAGCATTGCTTCACTCTCTGGGAAAGGGCAAAGATTTTGCTAAACTCGACTTGGCAGAAGCCCTATCAACAACTCCCAGTGGACCCAGAACAGCAGAAGCACAGACGATAGTCACCCATAAGAGCCGCATTCAAATGTCACAACTCCAATTTGGAGTAAGCGTGGCCCGCAGGCGTTTTCCAGAGTTTGATGGAATGCCCCTAAATGGGATACAAGGAGTCGTTCTCCTATTTCGACGACGTTCCTAATCTCGGCCAGAGACGAAAACTCAATTAAGAACAGACTCAAAGAAGTACTTAATAAAGTTAGGGAAATCTGCGCTCAAGGTAAAAAGAGAAAGTGCTGCCTAGATAGAAGAAATTACGTCGATTCCTGTGGCTATTCAATAGACGGAGGAGGGGTAATCCACACCACAGAGCAAAAAAGTTAAAGCAAATCAGAGAAGCACTGAACCAGAGAAACAAAACCGAACTGACAAGCATTTTTAGGAACTAATTAATTTTTATATATGTGTTGCCAAACAAGGCCACTATAGCAGAACCGTTGCACCGCTGTTAGACAAGAAGGCAAATTGGACTTGGGGTTACAAAAGAAAGAAAGCCTTCATCAAAATATTAAAAAAGCTTGTTAACATCAAACAAACGTTCTCATCCAATTTAGCAACACCACTTGCCATGTTAAAGAGTGACCTGCAACGCCTCACCATCGGAGTAGGTGCCATCCTGAACCACCAACTTCCTGATGGCCAGAGAAGGCACCCGTCGCATTTTATTCTAGGACTCTATCCAAAACCGAGCGAAAATTACAGCCAACTGGACAGGGAAGTCCCTAGCAATTAGTCGCTGGAGTAAAACGCTTCCACGAAAGTACTTATACGGCCGGACTTTTCATATATCATACGGAATCACAAAACCGTTATTGGGGATTTTGCGGGAAACAAGCCAACGCCTAATATACTGTCCCCAAGAATGACTAGATGGTCAGAGTTCCTAGCAGCCTATTCCTACACTCTGACACATCGCCCAGGGAAACAAATTTGTCCCATGCGGACGCTTTGAAGCAGTAGCACCCTTAGACCAGCAACTGATGAAGACCCGGCACCAGCGATGCACAACACTACAATTGAGACTTGCCCCGTCTCCACCCATTTCAGGCTTATGATGTCGCCAGAGCCTCCGCGAAAGAACTCATTGACTGCCCCACCGTTTCTTAGCTGGGAAGGTAAAGGCTGGGCCGAGAGAACCAAAAAACTGAAAGCCTTTAAACCTTTCCGGTCCAGACAGACTAATGAACTTTCCGATTCAAAAGGGGTGTTTGTTGTGGGGTGATCGGTGGTCATTCCAACCAAATTAACAAACCCAGGGTACTTAGTTGTACATGAAGGCTCAACCCAGGAATAGTTAAGATTAAAAGTCCTGCCAGAAGTATGTGTGGTGGCCCGGTATTGATAAGGCATAGAGTACTGGTAAAGCTCGTGCAACAAAATGCCAGGAATTAGACCGTCCCCACCCAAAAGCACCCGTTAAGGACTGGGAAACCCCTCGGGACCTTGGTCAAGAATTCCACATTGACTTCGCGGGTCCTACAAGGGACATTATCCTTCTGCAGTTGTCCCGTTCGATTGCCTACTCCTAAATTGGCTTGAAGTAAAATTTATGCCAATCAACGACACCAGAAACTGTAATTAAAAAACTGGACAACCTTTTTTGCCACCTCATGGTTCTACCCCGGACGTTCTTGTCTCCGATAATGGGCCACAGCTAACCAGCATACAATTTGAGCAAATACCTAGCCCTACCCTCAGGCTTAAGGACATGCCCTAACCGCAACGGCCCACCTGGCTGCAACGGCAGGCTGAGAGAATGGTCCCTTTAACTAAGGAAGGTTTGAAAAAATGGACGCCGAGATTCAACAGAAAGTAAACCGTTTGCTCACCACTTAAAAAAAAAAAAAATCAGCACATAACCCAGTACCGTACCAATAAGTCCCCAGCAGAATTACTTTATGCGGGCGTAAGTTAAGATCACACCTTGATAGGTACACCCAAATTTTACTCCAGAAACACCCCCTGACTCCTCTACTAGGTTTAGACAATTACGAAAATAGGCGAATTTGGTATACGCTAAAAATTTCACAGGGGAACCGTTTATGGCTACCAGGACAGAGTTACTCAAATCACAGGCCCCAAATCCTTACGCGTTTAACAGTAGAGGATGGCAGGGAATGAAAGCGGCACATTAGACCAGCTTCGATC
Source organism: Laticauda laticaudata (assembly GCA_004320025.1). Taxonomy (NCBI): domain Eukaryota; kingdom Metazoa; phylum Chordata; class Lepidosauria; order Squamata; family Elapidae; genus Laticauda; species Laticauda laticaudata. The sequence goes on from BHFT01019768.1 coordinate 14,770, forward strand.
CCGAATTTATAGGAAAGAACCACAGACATTACAACCATTACGCCGACAAAAACCGACGAATTGCAAAACCAAGGTGGGGGGAAAGGTGAGAAGTAAATTAAAGAACCTTTTAAAACCAAAGCCAATGAAACATATAATCAAAAAGAGCAAATATAAAGACTCATGTTTGGAGACTTGCGTGAATGAGTCCATCGGAAGGGCCAGCCAGGGGCCAGCTTCAACCTGCCCGGAGGAAACGGGAGGGAGCGGCAAAACCACCAGCCTAAGAACTCAGGCGGGCAGTTTAAAATGGTGCTGACTCACCTTCCAAGACGGTTCCAGGGAGAAGGACGGAAGACACAGCATTCCCCATCCGAACCGGTTCGAAGTCTGTCGCTTAAGATATGACTGCGCAAGTCCAGTCGAGTCGGAAAAGCCCCACCTACCTGCGAGACTACGTCAGCCACGTAGGATTGAAAACTAAGAGGGGATGGGGTGTTCTATATGTAAATGGTGGACTCCAAATCTACAAATCTGTTGGCCAAGGGAAAAACTAAGCATTGGAATGAGTTCACGGGGAACCAATACCATAAGAGCTGTGAAAGGCGGCAAATTTAGCAACTGCCATAGGCTAACCAAGGCAGGCAGGCCAGCCGTGCTATAAAAAAGGCTGGCCTCGCTGCAGCCAAATTTCCTGTTACGACTGAGTGTGAAATAAAGCGCTTTTTGTTGTTAGAAAACCCTCTACCTCGCGTGTTGGTTCCGAACAAAACAGCGTTAAATAAAACTAAACGAATGTAAATAGAATGATTAAAAAAAGAATAAAGATGGCAAGTTTGGCGCAACAATGCACACACCTGCCAAATATATCCAACAGGGCCCACTCTAATTGAGGAACTTAGAAGAAACACATGAGTTTTATATGAAATGCCTTCCAAGGTGAGAAGCCACATGAATCTCAGCAGTGCCATAAGTAAAAGGTACGGATATGCTTTCTGTCCTATAGATTATTACTGCTAATCAAAGGGACCTGGAGCATGCCAATTCCTGCCAGCTCATAGCTGAGCAGACACAATGGCAATAGGTCTTCTGCTTAAATAATCAGACTTACATAATAAAGAAATGTATAGATAATAACCAGCATCTTGAACTTTGCAACCTAGAAGCATTACTGGTTAATTCAATGCAGCTAAGAAAAACAGGGCTGTCACGTTGGATATACTGAGTATGCCTAATCATGTCATGCCACTGCATTCTGGACTTAGGCTGAAGTTTTCAAATGGTTTCAAGTCTCCATTTAAAATTCAATGCAAAGTCAAGGTATAGATGACTTAGGGCAATGGAGATGAGTGTCTGAAGAGCCTCCCAATCCAGAAATGAATTTTACTTTACTTTTTGTCTATATGTTGAACAAGAGGGAAAAGGGTTATGAATCTATGACCTATAAAGGAGGAGTGCCAAAATTACTGCAGTGTAAGGTAAGGAAAACATTACTATAAATTGGCTTTGCAACCAAATCCCAATATCCTTCAGAGCTAAATTCACAACAATATTGATAAAAAGCCCTCATGAAAAATCAAGCAGCAGGAAGGATATGTCTCTTGGCTCTGCCATATCCATATCCTCCATGTTGACCAAGGCTTGTCTCTGTTATATTTCTGGCCTGAAACCCAGTTAAAATGGCTGTTCAGACAATTGGGCTTTCTTATTGCAACAGCAATAGCAAACTTAGACTATACTACTTTCACAGTCTTTTTACACCCCTCGTCGAACTGGTTTACAGAGTCAGCATATTGCCCCCAACAGTTGTGGGTTCTCATTTTTACCAATCTTGAAGGATAGAAAACTGATTCAAGCTTGAAGCTGGTGAGATTCAAACTGTTCTGTATGGGGACTGGTAGTTCCAAGTACTTCATTCTGCATTGGCCAAAAAGGCCACTTACCGATTGTTCGCTAGGAACTAATATGGGAAGCCGCCAAAACGGCGGGAAGAATTAATAACTTGTCAATTGGGGGCGGCCCACAAAGCAGCAGGCTAGCCGCTATATAAAGGCTGCCGCGGCTTGGGCTGTATTCCGTTTCTTTACTTATTCGGTTGTAACAAAGAGTTGTTGTTTTGGAAAACCCGGTGCTCACACATTCTTTCTGGATGAACACTGGTGACGAGGTTGGGGATCGTCAGTAGAAGTAAGACCGAAGCACGCAGCGATCTGAACTGAGCGAAAAGAGATGGCTGGGTAAAACAATGCACGCGCACCGCACTCTTCAATCCAGATGTAGAGGCATTGGGAATCGATATCGATCGCTTCTACGTCGAAGACGCACGATGAAGATGTTTCATAGACTCTATTCAGAATTGAAAATGCACAAAAAGAGAAGAATCAGGCAGAATTTCCCAATGTGCAGGTTGGCAGAGGCAATCACCCGTGGTCTGAATGCAGGTTCCTCGACGCAATATGCCAGGCTTGTAATAAAAGGGGCACATCGAAAAGGGTCTGCCGGCAACAAAAAGAGCTATAGTCCAAAAAGACGCGGCAGCAACCCCCCCAAGACACGATGACAGACAAGCCGGCAACTGATGGACCGAAAAATAAAAAAAACTTGGGTGACAGAGAGAAAACGCTACTCAGACAGTCACCAGTCAATAATGCCAGGGCGGGAAAGCGGAAAGAAGGTGTCGATAGAGGTGAGCAGTCGAGCGGGAAGGACCGTGCGAGGATGAAGGTCGACTCAGGGGTCCGTTCCTGTCGATGGTATCCTGGAATACCATCCGGTGCCTAATTTCCGACATGCAAGCAGAAAGAACTAAAGAAACAAAACTTGTGCTAAAAAGACTATCAGGGAAAATCGAATCCAGTAGTTGGCGTTGGACATTTTTTCATTGGAATTAAACAACACACCGAAGTCTTGCTCTGGAATGCATTCGATGTGACAGCCCTAGTCTAGCTAGGAATCGAATGGTCACGCCTCTGGGAGATCGGAGATGACCAGGATCAACCGCATGAGCTACTACAACTTTGGAGGAGAACCTACTCCACGAATTCGAAGATGTATTCGACCAGGACTCGTAGGCAAGTACAGGCGACCCCAATTTCTTTAGCCTAGGACCCGAAAATAGCCCCCATGTCGTTTAAAAGGCCAGACGTGTTTCCAATTTGTGCTTAAACCAAAAATTTGACAAACAGGCTGAATAGTTGATAGCCACAAGGCGGTTTTAGAACAATCGACCACGCCAAAGTGCGAATCCCTTATTGTCACACCGGTGAAAGCCACGTGGGTCAGTGTGCATCTTGGGGGACTATAAGGCCCACCCTGAACTATGCGCTCCAACAAAGCGCGATACCTAGTGCAAACTATCTCGGATAGAAAATGCAACAGATAATAGTGCAACATGTTATTGCACTCGCGTAGGCGAAGACGAAAGGAATATTCAGCGAAAGAACGTCTACGCAAGCACAAGCTAGTCAGCAGCTACCCATGATCCGAAATAACAGCAGAGGCCGACAAGATGATAGTAACGCCATAGAGGGGCATTCAAATGTAACCGCCTCCAATCGGTTGTTAGCTTTGCCCCAGTGCAGTTTTCCAAGCCTCATGGAACGCTAGCTAAATGGAATCAAAAGGTGTCGTCCATACTTCGACGAAATGTACTGGTCTCAGCAAAAAACGCCAGCCAGCTATGAGGCCAGTGCTTAAGAATCTTAACTCGGCTGTTAGAAAATCCAGGCCTCAAAAGGTTAAGAGAGGAAAAAATGGTGAACTGGCCACTAACCGGGTTCAACTTTTGGGGCTATTTAATCGAATGAGCAAGGCTGATTCACCCAACCAAACAAGAAGGTGAAGCGGCTATCAAAGACACTCACATGACCAAAAAAAACCCCAAACCGATCTTCCAGGCATTCCGTTAGACCGTGCATAAATTCTACCGAATTGTGTTCCGACCCATAAGGCAACAATAGCAGAACCCCTACATCAACTGCTAGATAAAAAAACCGCTTGGACATGGGGCCACCGGGAATAGAGAGCTTTCCAAGGTATTAAGGACCTATTAACGTCAGACACCATTCTTATCCAGTTTAGCAACACCCTGCCACTGACGGTTACCTGCGATGCTTCACCTTTTGGGGTTGGCGCCATCCTGAGTCACCAGCTTCCGGCAGAGAGGCATTGGTTCACTAGGAACCAATCCGGGAAGCCGCCAAATGGCAGGAATAATTAAATAACTGCCTTTGGCCACAAGCTGGCAGGCTAGCCGCTATATAAAGGGCTGCAGCGGCTTGGGCTATGTTCCGTTTCTTTACCTAGTGGTTTGTAATAAAAAGTTGTTGTTTGGAACCCGGTCTCACGCACTTCTTTCCGGATGGAACACAAACTGTCAAATTGCAAGCAGTCAGCAGAAGTAATCTGCAGTACTGCATTCTAATCTCTGCGCCACTATGGCTCATGTCCAACTATCTTTTCAATAACCTTCCCTTTTTAAGAGGCCTTAACCACAACATGGATCCAACTACAAGCCATGTCTCTGGCCACTTTAAAGGAACCTGAGTCAAACAAACAAGAGGGTGGGGTGGTGGTGGTAAACAGTGCAGAATATTCTGTCTGTTTCCTCAAGAACTAGATCCTATTTGAGATCACAGCCCAAGAGTGAAGCATAGTCAGTTTAGCCAGACATGCCAATCAGAATCTAACCTGGCATGGGATTGAATGACTTTATTCACTATTTAGCCAGAATAATCCTTTTAGTAGTCAGAAGATCTCGTGGCCTCCACTGGCCACTAAAGAGCGATAAGGGTGGAGAAATATTCACATTTTTTACCTTAATCATCATGAGATAATCTCTAATACTGGTGTTCTGTCAGACTCACTTTGAGTCTTCCTCCAATAGCATTTTATATGTGTGTTCTGGCATCTCTTAGAAAATCTCAATAAAACAAGATCTAGGAAGTAAAATGTACCTGGAAAAGTGTTTAGCAGAACTCTGATTCAAAGTGTAGGAAAGATAACAAAGTGTAAAGTTTGGGAAGCATGAATGTGATGCTGAATGTAATAATAGCTCTACATAATAAAAAGTAAACGTATATGAAAATAATTGAAATGCTAAGTGAATGGTTCAACGATGATCAGGAATAAAACTGGGTCGTGTGATTCTTCTTGTTTAATGCCTTTGCTGATATTCAAATTACATGTACATATGATGATTATACTGTGTGTTGGCCAAGAACTCAATTGATTCATAGATAATGTCAGATTTTGTGAGTCATCAAAAAGTATGAATATGAAAATTACAATACTAAAGATCAAGGAGTTTACATTTGGTAAAAAAATAAAGGAAATGATTGTTAATAGAAATTGCAAAAAAGAAATAAGGAAGTAAATGATTTGTGTATCTTGGTATACTTCTAATAATGTAAAAATAAAATGTGCAAATAAAGGTAGTGGGTAATACTTTCTTTTACAAAGTATAAATGCCTATAAATATGAAAAAAATAGTATAAGAACATGCTTTCTCTGATTTTTTATATGCAGGTATAATCTATGTCAGAGGTGTCAAACTCATGGCCCACGGACCAGATGAATCATATGCTGGCCACGCCAATGCCTATTTTAGCAGAGGGAAAAAAAATCATGATACTACACATGATGACACTATGACGGCGTGAGTTTGACACCCCTGATCTATGTGGCTGCTAAGAGTTGAAAATGATTTGATGCCAGATAATCAGATAATCATATGGAAACAATAATTGGGTGTGTCTGATAAAACTTCTAAAAAAAGAGGGACTAAGAATGCATAGGTGCTCAGTGAATGTGGAGTGAATAGAGTGATCAGTAAGAAGTATATTATTAGTATAGTGTTGTTACAGTAACCATAATGATAATGCAGGGTAGTAGTTTGGCTTTCCAAGGTTCCAGCTCTGTTATAACTGGCTAGGGAATTCTGGGATTTGAAGTCCGTCCATTTTAAAGTGCGCAAGGTTGAGAAACAGTGATTTAGTTTTGTTTTCCAAGCCTTTTTTTATGATTGTCTGTTTTTCTGTTTCTTCTGATGCTTCAGCTGTACTCACTTGATAATCTTCAGATTCTGAAAAATGAAAATTTGCTCCAATTGAAACTAACTGAACAAGTTAGTTTTCTAGGTTCAAGAACTTCAGTGCTCATGTGCCAGAAATAAAAATGATTCAATTTCAAGTTACTGTATTAAAAATACTAGCTGTACAAAGGAATAGCAATATATAAACTATATATATAAACTATATATATGGATCTTTGGTTATTCGGGTTTTCTCCCGCGTAGAATTGGAAGTATCTAGGCAACGTTTCGATGAAGAGCTCATTCATCATCTTCAGGCTTGTTTTCTTCAGCTTCTGTGCTTCTCAGAGTAATGTGAGCTGCAGCTGCTTCTTCCTTTTAACTCGCTAGTGGTGCGTGGTGACTTGATTCGGCTGGGGCGTTGGCTGTGTTTCTGATTGCAGTAGGGGGCGTTGGCTATGTTCTTGATTGGCTGGGGGTGTGTTCTGCTTAGGTGGGGCCTGGCTGTGCTCAGCGTTAGTCTTAGTTGCTGGGGATTTAGAGCTGACGTGAGCATGTGATCTATGTTGTTTGGCTTCTGTGTTCAGTGGTCGTGCCCACATCTTCATGGGACGGTGTCAGTTTGCTTCTTGTATGCTTCAGAGGGGTGTTGAAATGTGTAGTGGTGCAGCGCAAGTATGGCTTCTGGTTCAGGTTGTCGCTGTACTCCTCTTCTGCTAGCTGTGGCGTGTGAATCTTTTTTCTGCGTGGAAGCGTTCGGTGGTGCATTCTCTGTGTGCACTGTGAGGTGTTGGTCTGGTGTCATTCTTGCATGTTAGCGTACTCGTTTATTAATGAGGGCAGGTTTCCAACATGGTTGGTAGGCGGGAAGGTATCATCTCATTTATTCATTGCTGTGTGGCTTTTCTGATCTCTATGGCTTTCTGATTATTCTGTTGTTGAAGGTGTTCGGTTTTGGCGATGCGTTCTGCGTATTTTTAAAGTCAATTTCATGTCCTGTGACTTTAGGTCGTTGGACCAGGGAAGAGGTCAGTTCTTTCTTTTTTGATTTGAGTTCCTTGTGTTCTTCAATGCGTGCACTAATTCTTCTGTTAGTTTGTCCTATGTATTGTGGGGCAGCAGTGGCAAGTGTATTTCAGACTATACTCCTTTGTTTTCTAAACTCGATTTTGTCTTTAGGGTCTTTCTTAGGATGGTGGATATTTTTCTGTTTGTTGCAGAATTTGGCTGTTTAATGTTGTTGTTTTTGGAGGACTTGACTGATTTTGTCTGTAGTGCCTTATATTATGGAGGAGAGGCTTTGGCCATTCTCTTGTTACTCTGTCTTGAGCTTTTGGTATAGGGGTTTCTTTTTGGATTAGGTGATGGTAATCTCTTTTTTGGGAATCCAATTGGCTGTAAGTAATTAGGTAGAGAGTGTGTAGTTCTGGTTTTAAGTGTGGTGGTCATCGGCCTAATGCATTTGTTCTGGTGAGCATGAGTGTCTTTGGCTACGAATTGATCTGTGCTGGGTAGGTGTGAGAGAGTACATGTAGATAGCGTGTATTGTGTTTTCTTCTTGCCGTAGTATGGTTGTGTCCTACGGGAGCCAATTTGAGTTTTTGTATACTAAGACATCTAGGAAGGGAAGTTGATTTGTTGGCTTCTGTTTTCAGTAGTGAAATTAGTAAATTTTGGGGATGTAGCTGGTTGAGGTGTGTGAGGAAGTTACAACAGCCTACACCCCCAAAATAACAATTCACTATGGTAAAGCTACGCGGCAGAATAACCCGGAAAAACCAAAGAGTATCCATGCATACAAACTCTCTATTACCTTCGGATTGCTGTATAAACCTCTATATGTCAACCAAATACTCTTGAAATTCATACCTATAAATCTAATATATAATCTACTATATAAATTACACTATCAATAATCATATCAACTCCATTAGATAATAAATGGTGAATGGTCCAAAGGTCTAGTGAATGTTAGATTAACAGATATTTTTTACATTGCTTTAATTCCGCTTCCCTATGTCATATTATTTTTCTCTGCTCCTCACTCAACACTCCTGATTTTTCTCTTTCCAGTACTAGAGACTTTAAATTATAAACACATTTTTAATAAAGGTCAAGTTTTATAAATGTTGACATATAATTTGAACCACATCATGCCAGATTATGATACAGGAAAGGCAAATAAACATAACATATATATTGTGTTTGTTGAGCTACTCATCTTCCCTTGCTCAATGTTCATATTGTACTGATAACTGATGCTAATATTCAATTCTTTCCTAAATAAATCCATATTATTATGAGGATTCATCTTGGAGTTAGTTATTTACATATGTGAATATACAAATCTCTTAATAGAAAAAAAATTAAGGTTATTTAATTATTAGTTAACTCATTTAACGAAATCTGTATATATAATGAAAATGCCAATAATGTGTTAAGATATAGCGTTCAACTAAAAGTAACTACATAGCTCAATCAGAATGTCTTAAGATGTTTTTGTGAAAATACCATGACATTTTTTTCGTGTCCTTCTATCATTTATCATTATACTCCCACGAAAGAATATAGATTAATCTATCCTACATAAATTTATAGCTATCTTGATTGTGCAAGGCATGTCTCGACTCTCAAAATGCTAGTATATTATATTTCACTCAAGTTCTGCATGTAACGGATGTAGTTAGTACTCTCAGTGCGCAAAAGTTCTCTCGACTGTCATTATTCTGTCCTTTCGTATTATTTTTGGATATAATAAAGAAGATAAGATTTTCTTTGCGTTTCTCAATATTAATCAGTCATTCATCGTCTCTCTCTTACTGGCAATAGAGATTGCTCTACAAATTCCACAGTAATGTTCATTCGTCATGTTGTAGACTATACTTATTATAATTTTATTATTTATGCATTTTTCCTCCACAGGAGCTGTGTTTCAGTGTGTCTCGATTGGCATCTCTCTTTGCCGTCCATACCTTGTAGTATTAAGACATTGAGTGATCCGCCAAAGACAGAAACTTAGGAGAGCAATTCATCCTAACTGTTAATGAGAATTAACAAGGCACAATTATCAACACAGTATCAATAATGCTCGGCTTTCATCTGCAGAATTTAGATATGGCCAGAATGCTGGATAAGACTGCTTCTCTTATGCTTAGCAATTACTTATCCTGCGCAACAATCATCTCAAACCCAATGAGACAGTGGTCTATTATAGAAAAAGTGAATGCCGTGTAATAATAGTATATTTGCAGATGGTTTGTGCATTACATATTAATTTTATCATATTCATCCACATAATGTCTGATCGATGACAACTGTATGTTGGAATTTGTTCTAAAATGTATCGAACCTGTTATTCACGCGTTTTGTAAAAGAGCTGGAGACGGAATATAGATCACTCTTATCTTCGTCTTAGCTTCACTATCTTTCTCGACTTCTCTTACTGTATCCTTACGCCAAATGCTTAGCCGGACACAAGGCTTGAAAGCATTGGCTCATAATACTAATGTTGGCCAGGCCTGCGAGTGTATAAAGCATATGTTTTGTGTTTTGCCTTTTGCATCATTAACATGACAATTTGTAATGATTGATGTCTGCGCATTATACTGTCCTCATTTGATCCGATCACCCTGTTGGAGAGACTCAACATTATGAGTGGTATCATTATGAGTATGTGTACGCCTCTATACTTTGTGTCATGAAGGCAAAATCCAGCCCCTCGCATTGGGCAAATTTAATCATGGTCTACGCTTGAACTATATAGTGGTTATTAGAGGTTTATGGATAATATAGATATCTTAGGATGATATCTCTATGAGATATAGAGTCCTCCTTTCTCGTAGATAACATTGTAAATTTATATATGAATACAGATTTATCATATATTAGTGAGATAGAGCGAGTATAATAATATGTCATCTTTCAACAATACGTACCATTACTCCAGTTGTATCATTATATTCTTGAGATTTGGTTTTTGACGTGTGGAATAAGAGAGATTGCGGGAGAGGAATTCTACAGCCAAAAGAAACAGAATTATGTCTCCTTTAGGAGAGAGAGCATGAGACGAAATAAAAACTATTCGCGTATATCTAATCATATTTTATGATTTTTTTCTCAAAAAAGAATACATTTTGATTCTTGTTATTGGCATTGTTGACGAGAACAAGAGAACTCCTCCAGAATAATACTGGATCAGACTCTATATGCCAGAGCTTCATCCTTGTGCTACTGCATGCCAGAGCTTAGGTCATAATTCTGAAAATATACTATAGCTAACATGCCGAATATCTTCCCACTTATCTCAAAGCGAGCTAGGTGTGGAAATAGAATAATTCTACCACAATACCAATGTGTATAACCATAGGATGAGTAGATTGTTAAAGAGAGGGTCATTATCTAGAAAAAAAGTGGGCGATGGATGCCTTATGTTTGTTCCTAAGCTCCAACCTGTCAGCCTACTCATATGAGCAACATAAATGATATCCATTACTAATTCAATTCTCGCCAGAATGTGCATGGCATTATATTCCAAGGTCCCTCAAGGAAAGAGTCAATACGAGCAGATAAAATACCATTTCCTGTGCCAGTCTTGATATCCTGTTTTTCTAAGAATATTTTAACTCAAAACTGAGGAAACGAATACTCAAGCGCATGATTATAATGAACAGTGACAGAAATGTTTCTTAATGACATTAATCAGAAAATGGTGATTTAATACACTCACTTACTTGCTTATCAAACTCTGTGCTCATAAAGATAAGTTTAAAACCTGCCGCTTTCTTAAGCATCTATAAATCTGATATATAATTGCATTTAGAATGTAACAATTTATTGTGAGAGTGATTTTCGTATTACAGTATAAGTATCTCGTGAGTTTACTGTTCACCCATTGAGACATAGGACTAAAATCTCACCTCTCTTTAGTGATTTCTTTGCCATTTGTGTACTTGCTGTTATCCCAATAAACAAATCCTCATTGGGAGAATCCTTAAAATATGTTATCACCATTCGACTAGAAAAATCTCTAAGCACAATGGGCTAGAAATCTAATGTGCCCAAGTCTCTATCCAAGAATTCCTACTCTTCCTTTAATCTCATGAAGAGGTCAGCATAGAAGAACTCAATATTTTATGCCTTAGGTAGCGCTCTTAGTAATTAAATATTTATTCTTACCTCTTATACTGATCAGCTTCTCAGAGTAGTCTACTTCTCTACCCCCTTCTCACACCTCAGACCCTGGGTGTAGGCATTAATGTGAGTTAGGGTAATCTGTTGTGTTAATATGTGCGTACAGTTTACATCTTCAAATGTGACATCATGCTACACCTACGATTGCCTCCCTCCACTAAGCCAGGACGCTGGTTCATTCCAATCGCGTGAGGTAGTTGCAGCTGAAGCGTGTGTCCTGACTCAAGGTTCCTTGGTACGCATACCATTACGCGTAGCAAGTGCAGATTAATTGTAGGGACCCGCAGTATTGTTAAGTACTTCGGAGAACGGCGGCACAAATAGGGCAATTAATGGCTTCTACACATATTTAACCATATTTGCCCCATGAGAGCGTGTGGAAGTTATATGTATATAGGGTATGTCCTTTACTTTTCCGAGCCCTATAGACATGTGTTCCCATCTCTCGCTATAATCCGAGCCTCGACATATATCCTCCATGTAGTACATCATATCTTTTGCACCTCCATCGCGATCCTCCGATCCTCAATATCGTGTTCTCTTCTCTGTCTATAATGAATCTCACCATGTAGAGAGAAGTATTAGCCAAAAATTCATTGTCGCTCAGAAAAATATTTATATATTGTCTGAATTTTCTGCGCTCAATATTATAGCTCAAATACATATATCTCTGGCTAGTTAATAACCTTCCTTTCTATTATGGTGAGAAAGCGGCTAGGATTTCTCTTAAATGAAAAGTCAATGAATCAGTGATATAACTGACATTTTACTGACAAATAAAGTTGAGGGGGAAGTTGACTGTGTGCCTCTCTGTATCTCGGCCAATTCTAGAAGTCATTAGCACCTCTGAGTTTCTATTTGATAGCATTCTAAAATTAAAAGTGATTTATTTGTGTACCTGTGAACTTTACACTTAGTATTCAACTACGTCTGCGATTATTCTTGAAAATACCATATTGTGCAGACGATACCTAATAGGTCTAACACGTGGCAAGTATAGTGCTTTATACGATAGGTGATAGCTGTATAATATGCTCTGTCTATTTATATCAATGCATCTCATAGATTTTGTTACAACGAAGAACTATGTCGTGACAGAACATTCACAAACAAAATAATATATATAAGAATCCTCACTTTTCTTAGTAGAGAAAACATATATACAATTAGAAACACTCCATTATCTGTATAGGGATCTGAGTGGAATAGATCGCACAGTGTTGAGGACGAGATGACCTTAGTTTACATCGAGAATATATATGCCAAATAAGGTAGACGCAGTACTTGTCCTATTCTCTTAGGTTATGATTAGGAGATACTCGTGTGGGTGTCAAAATATTTTGCTCCTCAGAATTTTTCAAAGTGTGGCACATGAGAACAACCTATATCTGGATAGACGTCGAAGTCACTTTCCTCAAGAAGGGAGAGCGAAGCAAAACAAGATCAGGAGTTTCCTCCCTGTAGAACGTGTGTGTGTTAAAAAAGAAAAGGGGCTGGGATAGCACAATCAAACTCGCGAAGTCTCTGTTATTCTAAACCAATTTCAGTAGTAGTTTTAGCCTTCATGTGGAATTCAATTTCCTGCCTGCCTGTCTAGCCAGCAACAGTGAACATATTAAGTGAATGATCCAAGCTCATAATTTAGCAGATTCTAGTCTATGAGATATGAGTCATGAAATGTATTTAGTGCTACTCGATTCTCTCTCTCGAGTAGTATCTCTAAAAACATAATTTATTTTACCTGTTTTGATAGCCAATCCATTCAGTGTAAGTACTTTATACAGATAGATTATATGTTCTCAGTCATCATATAAAAGATATACATGAGAGATTAAACAAACTGAAATGCGGTGATATGATTTAATCACTTGCGTTAGAACTCATAAAGGCCCTCAGTTTCGCTAAATAACTGTCTTTTGAGCTAGATGTATCTGTTTTGTTACAGAGTGAGTATCGCGGGTTGCTCCTCATACTCTATGAGACACCGAAGTATAAATTTAATAGAACAATTGGGTGAGTTAACATAGTGTTATGATGTGTTGCGTTAAACTCGAGTTTGATTGCGGAATGGCTCGAGTGTGAGATATGAAGTGCGGGGAAAGTCAACGAAATTTCTGGTTTTTGCGCCAATCACTATGTAACGTGAAATCTCCAAGATAGAGTTACATTGCTTTATGTTCATAGATATGCTACTTCAATATTTGGAAAAGGCAGAACTTCATGTTCATCCCCTTTTATTTGTTTCGATCTCTTCGTGAGGTTCTGTATCACCACATGTGTTCCTCATGGAATTATACTAGCTCAGTTATAGTGAATAATATCTTGTAGAGCCTGAGCTTTAAAGTTAGAGTCTCACATAACCTAGCTTTCGTCACCTGTCCTAAAACCACTACTCTACTTCTTGCGAAGTGTTTTTTATCCTAATATCGACTGAGAATGTGGTGAGTTTTCTATAAAGACCTTAAAAACATTATATGAACCAAAGATCTACCTTTCACATTTTGGAAGTTTCTAACCATAGCGTAAACTTGTATGAATAATTAGAAATACTTGTGCGCGCTTAAAGATATTTAAAACTCTATAATCCATACAATTGCCATACCACTTATACAGTGCTTGAAACATACAATTATCTATAATTCGCGTAGAGAGTAAGAGACTCAATTATATGAGACAATAGCAAGAGTTAATGCGAGTGTCAGAGCCGATGAATCTCTGCTCTTAAAGGTATCTTGAATAGAGTAGTAAGTATTACAAGTGCTCACCTTACTAGATAAGACCCATCCGATTCTCTGAACAAATTACTCATAGAAAAAAGTATATAAGCATACTATATTACATTTCAATCAATATCATAAACTATAAGGAAGTTTCTATACAGTGAGCAACTCTAATACTTCGCTACTTTCTGAATATAAGTTTATTAGCATTGACATATTAATGTATCTCAGGTACTTGAGATTTAGGTGACCTACCCTTTTGCAGGCAATTCTCCCCATGCGGAAAATTTATATCTAGATATTTTAGGCTCATGTGAACAAGCTCTATATTTCATATGCCATGATAGCTACTGACTGAGAAATGTAGTTATTGGTAAATGAACTCCAGGATTAGTATCCATAATGTGAGCCCATTCAAAAGTTATCTTTCATGCTATTGTCTCTATCAGTACTCACTGTGCTACTCATTATCTTCTCTTGGAGTGTACTCTAATATATGCCCCATGTATTCTCTGTTGGGTTCAGAATAAATTCACCTGTGAATAAATGAATAGGTAGGAGTTTGGCTAGCATATACAAGCACCATTCATTCTGGCGAGAACCTGAAATAGTGTGTGAAAATTAAGCCAAGTATATATTAGGTAGATTATTTTGCCGAAGTTACAGTACAGCTGCAAGGCCTAGTCACAGTCTCACTGACTGATGGAAGAATCTAGCAGTATCTCTCCTCCAATCTTAGATTCAGTGCGTGGCTGGTGAAAGGAAAAGTCATTGTGAAGTTTGTCCTCCAAAATCTTCCCTTGAGATAGCATGAGGTCTGCAGTGATACCCTGAGGCTCTCTGACATGAGCATCAGTGGACCTAATACAAACCAAATTACATGAGTACCATATCCCCAACGTGCATAGTACACACGCACTGTGATGAAACTATCACTCCCGTGGATCGTGTAGCAGGCATCTTGCAGTGTGGTGCGACATAGCCTTCCTATCATTCTTGTCCGCTCAGCATCTCCTGCGCTCCTTTCACAAAATGAAGATAGACAATAGTGCGTGCTCACAAAAAGAAGGTGAAATAATATGACTTCTTAGTGGAATACAATGCAAGCTGACGACATTAACTGACCAGTTCTGTTTTTCTTTAAGCTCTCTAGTGAAGACGCTTGTCTATCATCATTCTCTCGATGTCAAGCAAAGCGACTTATACAAAGAGCAAAGATATGACATTTTTCGAACAAGACCGCATGAGATACCTATGGAAATAACATCCGTGTGTTAAGATAATTATGGTTGGCTTTTGATAGTTGGCCTAAGCGAACATGGCTTCCAGACCTCAGTACTTGTGTGAATACTGTGCTCTCAAGAACTATTCTCCTTGAATGCTATCATTTGAGAACATATCCCTCTCCTCCTCATTGGACTCTACCAGGTACCATCTCCTAGCTGCTGGTGCGAGTGATATTCTTCCAACTTACCTTTTCCTTCTCACAGTTAACTTTCTACTGCGCTTAATTGATGTCATATTGATTACTCAGACTACATTTTCTAGGACATACTAGCCAACTCCTTCTCTTTGCAATTTAGACAATATTGTTTTTGGGGCTTGTCCCACTCTAATGATGAGCTGTGTGTTCTCACTATGATGTCATTTTAGTCTCGAGTCACGACAACTCCTCATAGTCAGACCATTTTTTAATTCTACTCACATGTAGATATGTTGATTGCCTAACTCTGAACCAGAATACATGATGTATGAGGCCAAGCTCTAAAGGCTCTCAGATCCCCTTTGTACCGTGTATTATGGTTTAATTAGCTGGTACTTATGATGAGAAACATTCTTTGAGCCGGTAGGAATATATTTTGCTTAATCTATTTCACAATTATTGCGTGAATGTGTATACTAGAAGAGTTGTGAGTGACCTTTAGAATAGCTTTTTTTAGTATAGTTCAAATAGAGACTCTGTAGAGTTGTCGATAAATCAAGTGCTAATGGCAACTTATTATCAAAATCAATTTATCTATCTCAGCTTGAACGTATATCTGTTCTTTAACACGTAAAATAGAGTTACTCTATCTCTCTACTCCTCCATTGCGTTCAAAAGCATCCTGTCTAGATTTTTGAGGTACAAAATTGAACGTGAAATAGACCAATAGCCAAGCGTTATGTATTCTATATAGCCATATATCGTAATTTTTGAGGTATATTTCTAATGACATAGGCAGTTTCGGTATGTACTTATCGTTAAAACTTAGGTGTGTCATAAACCAGATGGTAAGAACACATTATGGCAAATGTTTGTCATTTAAAAACTAACATTTTAAGACATACTGCGGGAAAAGTGTATCTGCTTAACTCAGTTATTTTCTCTGTCGTCTCCCTCCTCTCCATGTCCCCTTGCTATCACAACATTAATTAAAAGATAAAGAATGTTAGTAATATTATATAACCCTTAAAATCACAATAAAAGGAGATGCTCTGATAATTTTTTAAACAAAGAAGTTTACAATTTTCTGAATTTATAGATTGTCACTAACTACCATAAATGATAAAGAAAGAATAAACAATTTCATTTACATATACGATATTTATTTACACATGATAGATAGTAATGGAACATGGTAAAATAAACACACTTTTCTATGTGACCTCTTTTAATTGTGAATCTGGTTCTTGGTTGCATAAAGAAATGCAATACTGAAGTTTTTAAGAGACAATCTTAATGCTAGACACAACTATTATTCCACTAGGGCCTGTTTTTCTATTTTCCTTTCATAAATATCATTCTCCTGTAGGTTCATAGCAGTATTTTTGTAAAATAAAATAGGACACTTTAGTGTAAAGCTAAAAAAACACTGATCTTCTGTTTTCTGATTTCTAGAAAAACCTCTGGATAATGAAAAATCAACATGAGTTTTTTTCATCAATGTCTTTTTTTCCTGCTTTGATCCATTTAATCAGTTAAGCAGTATTTGGTTTCTAGCCAGTCTCTCTTTTAAATAGATTTGATTGTGCTCAACTGACCTTTTGCAGATTCCATTGAAAAATTACAACTAAATCTTATGTGTAGTGTTGTGTTAGTTTATTTAATGCTCAGTATCTCTGCCGATATGTATAACTTCCACATAACTGTCTCAACAGAATGAACTATTGTATCTTTTCAATATATTTGCTGCATGATGCCTTGTGTCATATTAAATACTCATAAATGTATTAGCTTGTGATCTATATACTGTAGCAAATCTATGCAGAGTTCTATAATCAAAGGAGAAGATGTGTTTAAAAGCATGCACACTTAACTTACATTTATATCTTTTCATGGACTTGCATGTCTGCAACTGATGAAGAATAAGTTAGTTTTCAAGTATTCTCTGATAGCCCTAAAATTCCAGTCAGTGCATGCCATACTGTTTAAATTACTAAGCAAAGAGTCTGGTATTTATCCATGAGCTGGGCAAGTTATTTGGGAACACACAGTTTTTGGAACCAATTGTTTTACTTCGAAGCTTCTTACTTTACTTTACTTACTTCTTTACTTACTTACTTTGCTTTACTTACTTCTCATGGTACCATATATCAACAAACTAAGTTCTCTAAAATTTAAGATATACATGCAAACTATTGGGAAATCACACCCACAAATTTGAATGAAATGTCATCAATATTCTGATGTCATCAAATGTTGCATTAAGGATGCTGTGGAAGTCATTATCTAGAAAGGCCTTACGGCACAGCACTATATACCTGAAGACTTGATGGATTCAATCTATTCAAATCAAATCAGTGTCAGTTCTTAATGACCATATAAATAAGTTATCCCAGCTAAGCTGTAATCGATCTGTGATCGATCTTTAAATCTTCTGATGGTGTACCTATTGCTATTGTAATTAAGTTCATCCATCTCTTTCAATATGTTTGCATTTACTTTTCCTTGCAATACATTTAGAAATGCCTTTTCAAATATAATTCTGCCAATCCTGTTTTAACATCCGTAAGGTACAAGTTGTGGGTGTATATGTAAGGCATTACTGATGAGGGCGTTTTGTCTGGAGGCGCATCTGGGCCCAACTCTCTTCTGGTTCTGAAAAACTCTGAAGACAATTTTATTTCTAAAGGACTTTGGCCCTTGGAAGGATGGTAGGCAACTAATGAGTTGATTTCTATGTGTTACATGGATGTTATCTCTATTTATATTATTTTTCTTTGTTGAATTCTTCAGATTCTTGTAAGATTGGAAAAGGGAGAAAAATGATAAATTAAATACACACACCTAAATTATAAATTATTATTTGACTGTTTTCTTTATAGTTTTGGACAGTACCTGCTCTATGCTGATTTAATCGTTTTTCCACCCTGGGAATTATTGGTCCTGTCTTGTTAGGTCTATGATTTACACTGAAGTTCAGAAACGATGTGCATAACATGACATATTCTGATATGTCACTGTAACCTCCAAATTAGCAATATAATTTATTTGTTTACAGAATGGACTTAATGCCTTACACCTGGCTGCCAAAGAAGGCCATGTAGGTTTGGTTCAGGAATTGCTGGAAAGAGGATCTGCAGTTGATTCTGCAACAAAGGTACTATTTATTGTCCAGGTGCTTAGAAAAATATCATTAACCCAAAGGGGTGAATGGTAAAATCTATTAGTAAATGTTTTTATGATTTCAAGTTTATTTCTAAATTATGGCCTTCATATATTCCATATAATTTCCCAAATAATGTTGCTTTCTCTTCCTAATCCTGAATGAAATTTCATCTGCACATGAATCACAATTTTAATTCTGTGAAACTTTGCAAGAATTATTGCAAGTAATGATTGTTTTGGATTTATTATACTAAAATCAGGACTTAATATTTAACTAAGACAGGCAGGGTAAGCCTGAAACAAGTATAAACTCATTTGTTTTTGCATTCCCTGCTCCTTCTTATGTGCAGCTTGTAGAATTTTTAATTTCTATTATTTTTTTAAAGAAACCAAGAATTGGTTAATTGCTAAATAAGCCAACAGTAAATTTTGAATTAATTTCATAATTCCTTTCATTATGGTTTGGAACCTTTGTTTTCTTTCAGCAATTGTTCTAAAGTAGCTCAATTCTTCTGATTTATTAGGAATGGGTATGCATAATTATATTTCAATGTTCATGTTGCTGACAGAATTTCCTAATTGGAAACAACTATTTAAGTAAATTATTCCCAAATTGTGGTGCTTCCTAATGAAAATGCCTACCAACAGTACTTATTTTATTTTATTTTTAAAAGAATAAATATAATTGCTTTCCCAGAAATTTGTTTGGATAATCTTAATTTAAATCCAGTTATAAAGGAAATGGAAAATATTGAATATTTTATAATGGAAAAAATTCAACATTTAATTCATATTTTTATTAATATTACAGAGATTGTACAGTATATTGCTCTGAATTCTAGGTGCAATTTAAATTAATGTGTGCATTTTTATTTTGTGCAAAGCAGAAGGGAAATACTGCACTACATATTGCTTCCTTGGCGGGACAGGCTGAAGTGGTCAAAGTTCTAGTTAAGGAAGGAGCTCATATTAATGCACAGTCTCAGGTAAGTTGACATATATGTGCAACTTTCTGCACATATATATGCACTTTAATCTAAATAAAAATTGTCTCAAGGTTAATTGATGCCATATATAGTGAAGTACACAGTTTATTCATTAAATAAATCTATATCCATATAGATATTAACAATTTCCAGCAGATGCAGCTAAAGAAACTGTTTTATAAATGATGCATATTATTATCAATAATATCAAATAATCATTTCTGAATTATTTAAGCCATCCTTTATAATCTGGTATTCACATATCCTTTTGCAAAAGCAGTCACCAAACATAAGATAGATTTCCCTCCCTAAATTTTAGATGTATTGCAGCTTAAAAATACCTTAGTGACACAATAACATTTTAAAACATTCCTAAAAAATATTACAAATTAGTTCATATACAGCTGTATGTCTAATAAACAAGGAACTACCAATAGAAGTGACCAATTTTGCTTAATCACTATATCTTTGCAAATGTAAAATACAGAGTTAAAATATAGTGTTATTATGTTTTTATTTTCTCTAAAAGTCTGAAGTTTTTACCATAATAATGAGCAATGGTTATTCACAAGCCATAACTACAAGGTAGCATCTGGAATAATTCTTTCCTACTCACCCACCCCCTTGTATTCAGGAAATGCCTTGGAATCTGAGACAGTATTCTTTGATCTATTTTTGTAATTGCTGACTCACACCAGCAAAACAGAAGAGACCTCCTGTTCTGGAGGGAGAGAAAGAACAGAAAGGAACTGACACATTTTTAAATAAAGGGGCATCTATTAACAGATGAAAATTCTTAATCTATGCATGATGCTATCGAAGTTCATCGCACAAAAGGCCCTCAAGGTATAAAAGGTATAAAATATGTATTTCTATTGAAGTATATGAAGGCATTTCTATATGCATCAATATTTTTACAATATTTTAATGTCCAATGATCATGATCGCGTGTCAAAACAATCTCAAATACTCCCACATGGTTGGCATTTACTTGGGAAATTTGGCAAACTCATTTGAATACAATACATTTAGAAACAAACATACATATACCCAATTTCATGCCTGCATAATATTAGTATGGATAGTCTAAAGAAGGTGTCCCCCAACTCCTGGGTTATGACCCACTATCGGGCCACAGCCTCTTTGGAACTGGGCCACATAAGTAGCAGGCGAGCATGAGTGCAGCTCCACTTACATGAGTAGTGGGCACTCACATGAAGCTCCATTTGTGCAGTTGCAGGCACTGGCACGTGAAACTCCAAAACTCCACCACTCAATGGAACCATCCCCACCCCCACTCCTCTGTTGATCCACCAAGCCAGAAAGGTTGGCAACTGCTGGTCTAAAAAGCATTAAACTCTAAGAGCTGAGGCCTCCCCTCTTATAGTTGATAAGCTGTTTCAAAATGTTGGAATAGCTGGGAAGTTAAGGAATGTTAATTTTTAAAAGCTGAAGTAGAATTCTTTCAACAAAAAATTGCATACATTATTTTGACTAGATTCTGGTTAGCCTACTTGGAGATGGAGAAGTTGCAGCCAAGGTTTATAGGTGGCTTCTTTTGTATCATCCTTGGAATTCTATTCAAACCCACCAGTGTAATTTGCCAAAAAATATCTGGGATGGCTCTAAAATTAAATTAAAATTAAGTAGCTTGGGGACTATAACTTTGCTGAACATTGTGCCAGTAATTATAACTGGCATGCTTCATACAACATTAAGGGCAGCTCTTGGCCCTAAAAATGTTGCCCATGGAACCAGTTTGCCATAGTGGTTAAAGCATTATAGAAGAAAGCAGAGACCATGACTTCTAGTCTTGCCTTGGGCCACACCAGATGGGTGACCCTCATCCCTAGGAAGGAAGTGGTGGCTAAACATCTCCAAACAAAGCTTCCCAACAAAAATTCAGGGATTCTTCAGGCAGTCACCAGGAGTAAACACTGACTTGATGGCTCAAAAATAAATGAACAAAACCCCACATTATCTCGCTGGAATCTATCTTTGAATAGTTAAACAATTGTAAGATATACTTACATAAAATCTGATAGCTAGATTTTGGTCAGGCATTATATTAAGCAATTCCCAGTTTGGATGGTTTTCAAACTGCTATTTAGTTACTAAATCTCTAAATCATTTGTTGCTGGAATACTACAATTGCATCATTGGATCCTGAACACACTAATCCTGCCAAAATAAATTACCTGGCGGGAAAAACTATGGAAGACAGTAATACAGGCTCCATGCACTGTATATGTGGTAGCCAGCACCTTCAATGGCACTCAGAAGCAAATTGACAATCATTTAAAAAATGATAACATAGGATGTCCATCAAAGTGGTTAATTTATTTTGTTTTCTTTTTAGATTTTGGAAGTAAATGTGGACCAGTTTTATTCTTCTTTTCTTCTTTCTTTCATTGGGGAAAGTTATTATAAATTTACTGAAGCTCAAGAAATTTGCATTTCTTTTTCTAATTAAATAAACTTTAATTACTAACCTTTGTTTACTGTATGCCAAAAATACATTGAACTTGAATATATATTCAAGATATAAATACAGATATATATAGAGAAATATAAAATAGTCAATTAACTTTTTAAAGAAAAATGGAATTGTAATTCCATAAAAAAGAAAACAAATGTTCCCCAGATGAAATGATTATTCCATTTGTTTTCAGCTCAGTTATTGGTAGCACTTTATATTCTATCTAAGCACTGCCTGTAGTCTTTATAACAGATGTTCAGTTTTTGAATTTTGATCCAGATACAGTTGATCCAGAAAATAGTCTGGCTCAGACATTAAATGGCAGGCATTGTAGAACATTATTNTTGAATTTTGATCCAGATACAGTTGATCCAGAAAATAGTCTGGCTCAGACATTAAATGGCAGGCATTGTAGAACATTATTACACCTTTGCAACTGAAATTTAATGCAGATTTATGTCAGAAAGAAATCAACAGGAAAATGTAGCTTGGTTTTGGAATTTATTGCCTCCTGATTTAATAGTAAATCATTACAATTTCTTTTGATTATTTTTGGTAACAATTAAGCTTTCCAAAAATGTATATATTATTTTGGAAATCAATAATTTGAGAATTCAGAGATAACAGTAGTTTATAGTGAATTATATAGTATATATAATATATATATAGTACTAATATATATATAGTATAGTACTGTTAGTAGTATCATATATAAATATAATATGAATATATATATTATATTGTTATATAATTTGTGCTGTTTTAGCTTTCCTTCGGGTTACACCACGTCATTGTAAGTCTGTTAAAGTCTGTAGCTCATTGTAGTTTCTGTTAAAGTTGTAAGCAACGTTTCAGCAGATCTCATCTGCCATCATACAGGCTTCGTGATGATGGGCAGATGAGATTCTGCTGGAAACGTTGCTACAACTTTAACAGAATACAATGAGCTACACTTTAACAAGAACTACAATACGGGGGGAAGAGGGGGGGGAGGGGGGGGGGCGGGGGGGGGGGGGGAGGGGGGGGGGGGGGGGGGGGGGGGGGGGGGGGGGGGGGGGAAGTGGACGTGGGATAATACCCGAAGGAAGCTAAACAGCACAAATGTAAGTACCCGCGAGAGCTTAAAAAAACATATATATATATGTATAGATATATGCTGTTTAGGCTTCCCTCGGGTATTTGCCCATGTCATTGTAGTGCTGTTTATAAGTGAAAGCAAACGTTTCAGCAGAATCACCACTGCCTCATCAGGCTTCTAGTATGGACTGTGGGTCTCACAGCTTCCTGGTTATCAAAATTCGAGCTGGTGCCATTCCTGAATGGCTAGGAAGGCTGGGCCTGGTGTTCACTGGACTTGGAGTTTGATGTTGGATTGTGTTTCTGGTTTCTTCTGTCTGTTTTTGTGGCTTTGATTGGGCTGGCAACACTCTGTTCTTGTGTTGGAGGCTTCAGTGCAGCTTGGCTTTGTGTGAAAGGACGGTGCTATTCATTAGCAAGCTAGGTTTCACCTGGGTGCCTGGTGGGGGTGTTTTGAGTTGAGGGCATCAGAGGGAGCTCGTCTGTGCTCAGGTGTTTGTCTGTTTTGGTGGTTGTGAGAATCTTTCTATTTGAGAGTGCAGGTTTCCAAATGATTGATAGTCTGCTGGAACATCTCTTCTATTCATGCTTTCAGGTCTTTTTTTCAATCTCTATGGCTTCTCTTGATGATTCTGTGGTTGGGGTTTTCTATAGGTGGCTAGGGTTTTAGTGCCATTGAAAGTTGATGTTGTGACCTGTGGTTTTCATGTGTTAGACTAGTGAGGAGGTGTGTTCCAGCTTTTTTACTGCATTTTTGTGTTCATACTAGGCGGCGTACTTATTCTTCCTATTGGTCTGTCCAATGTAATGTGGCGCGGCATGATGTACAGGGAATTTCGTATATGCCTTGGTTTTCCAGTCAATTTGTGTCTTTGGGGTTTCAGGATGGCTGCTATTTTTTGTCTGTTTGAAGGCAGTCTTGATGTGATGCCTGTGTAGTATCTTACTGATTTTATACTGTAGTACCTCTATGTAGGGCAAGAACGCTTGTCCATAGGTCTGTTGTCTTCTAGGTCTCTGTTATGTCTTGGTGTGTTTTTGTGATGCAAGTTTGGTGATTGGTTTTTTGGAAGCCATTGGCTGTCAATACTTCAGTCAGGGTGCATAGTTCAGTCTTTATATGTGCCTTATCTGCCAGGCGTTTTGGTTCTGGTAATTAGTGTTTTCACACGGAATTTAATCTGTGCTGGGTGGTGTGGGGATTGGGCGTTGAGGTAGCAGTTGGTGTGTGTTTTCTTCTGTATACAGTGTGTCCCAGTGTGCCATTCTGTTCTTTTGTAGATTAGGTACATCTAGGAATGGTAGTTGTTTGTTTATTTCCGTTTCCATGGTGAACTTGATTTGGGGTGTGTGCTGTTTAGGTGTGTTAGGAAATTGTTTAGGTTTTCTTTTCCATGGGGCCAAATCACACATGTTCATCGATGTAGTCTGGATGAACACAAAATGCAGTAAAAAAAGCTGGAACACGACCTCCTCACTACTCCAACACATGAAAACCACAGGTCACAACATCAACTTCAATGGGCACACTAACCCTCCTAGCCACTATAGAAAACCCAGCCACAGAATCATCAAGAGAAGCCATAGAGATGAATCATTTGGAAGCCTGCAACTCTCAAATTAGAAAGGATCTCCAACACCACAAGCCAGGCAAACACCTGGGCACAAACAGACTCCCTTGATACCTCCAGCTAAAAACACCACCACCACTAGGCACCACCAGATGAAACCTAGCTATCAATAGCCGTCCTTTCACGCGAAGCCAAGCTGCACTGGAAAGCCTCCAGCACAGGAACAGAGAGTGTTGCCACCAATCAAAGCCACACAAACAGCAGCAGAAGAACCAGAAACACCATACAAACAAACTCCAAGTCCAATAAACACAGACCAAGCATCCCCAAACAATCAGGATGTAGAAAAAACCATCCTGGCACAACAATAGGCTAGCTCTCAAATTTAAAACCAAGACTGTTGAGCGCATCTCGACCCACATACAAACTCAATACAAGAAGCCTGAGATGGCAGATGAGATTCTGCGAAACGTTGCTCACACTTTAAAAGCACTACAATGATGTGGGATATATCCGAAGGAAGATGAACAGCACACACACAACACACACAAACACACACACATATAATATAATATAATATAAATAAATATAATATAATATAATATAATATAATATAATATAATATAATAATAATATAATATAATATAATATAATATATATAGTATATATAATGAATTATATAGTGAAGTAGTATATAAGTGAATTAAATTCTTTCATATTTTATGCTGAGAATGTTTTGGTTTTTTAGTACTATAGATGTGGGGATATTATCAGTTTTCACAGTCTTTTAAGAGAGAATTCATACAGGGCCAAACGACCAGGTAGCTCAGAGCCATGGCCTTATTAATGTGGTTGATTACTTAGGATGTATATCTGTGTTCTGCATATAACTAAATTTCATTAAAATGGTCTCCTGAATGCAAAATTAGAATTTGTAGTTAGATATTATATGTATGATATATGCAGAATTATTCATATGTTTTAAAATAAAGATTAGCTTTTGAATTTAAAAAAAAGTTCTCCAGGAAATGGAAGACATTTAATTTATGGAAATAATGTGTTTGGTATGATTCTATGTTTATTTTACTTTATTCTCATTGCATCTCGTACAACGAAATCAAACACCATCTTCCAGTGCCACTTCATGATCATGACCATGAAAATAAAAACAAAACACACATCCTTCACACTCCACACATAGAACCGGAAACCCCCGACACCAAGACCAAACACTGCACTATACAGCAGAATTCAAAAGAGCTATTCCCCTGGGAATGAAGCTGTTTTTCAGCCTATTTGTCCTTGTTTTTATTATTCTGTACTGTCTGCCAGATGGTAATAGTTGAAAAAAGAGTTCCCAGGATGAGATAGATCTTTGAGAATGTTTTGAACTTTTTAAGGCAGCGGCGGAGCTATAAAGCTCTTCAGAGAGGGAGGGGCAATCAATGATCTTCTGGGCAATGACATTAACCCTCTGAACTGCTTTCCTATCTGCCACTGTGCAATTGGCAAACCATACAGAGGTGCAGTATGTTAAAATGCTCCCCTATGGGGCAACGGTAGAAGGTCACCAGAAAGTTTTTCATTCATTTGTTGTTTCTGAGAAGTCTCAGGTAGTAATAAATCTCTGCTGGGCCCTTTTGACGCCAAGGGCACCCCAGAGTACAGGTCGGCACCCCAGATCAGGTCCTCTTTTAGGATAACACCCAGAAACTTAAAACTGGCCACTTGCTCCACACGGTCTACCATTGATAAGCCGGGCTGGATGTCTGAACTGTTCTTTCTTCATAATCCACTATAAGCTCCTTGATCTTATGGTGTTGAGGACCAAGTTTTGTCTCCAACCACGAAAGCAACGAAAGGTCCACCTCATTTCGGTAGGCAGACTCATCCCCCAAAGATAAGTCCCACCACTGTTGTATCATCTTCAAATTTAGCAGTAGTATTACTAAACGTGACTGGGAGTGCAGTTATGCACATAAATAGTATAGAGTAAGAGATTCAAACACGCAACCCTGTGATGTACCACTGTTAAGAATAAGGGCTGAAGAGGTATGATTACCTAATTTGATCCTCTGTGAGTGGCACAACAGGAAATCCATAATCCAAAGGCAGATTGAATTAGAAAGCCCAAGGTCCAGAAGTTTTAGACACTAGTCTATGTGGAAGAATTGTGTTCAGTGCAGAACTAAAATCCACAAAAAGCATCCTCAACATAACCCTCCACTGTTCTAGATGAGTCAGAGCGGTGTGAAGAGTTGATGGCTATAGCGTCCTCGTAGATCTATTTTTCTGTATGCAAACTGGTGTTTATCAAATGTATGTGGAAGACCAGAAAATGATGTGCTGGCAGACCAATTTTCTCAAAGCACTTCATGATGATAGGAGTGAGTGCCACTGGTCTGTAATCGTTGAGGTTATTGATAGGAACTTCTTTGGCACGGAACAATGGTGGAAACCTTCAAACAAGATGGAATAGTGGACTGGGATAAGACCAATTGAAGATCCTGGTAAAGACTCCACCCCAACTGATCAGCACACTCTTTAAGCACTCGACCAGAGAGACCGTCAGGACCGGCAGCCTTTCTAGGGTCCACAGCCTCAGAATGCTCCTCACCTCCTGTTTCTCCACAATGAGGTGGGGCTACAAATTGGCTGGTAGTTGTGTTTTATTTGTCTCTGATGTCTCCATTTCAAGTGAGCAAAGAAATGATTCAGTTTCTCTGAAGCATCCCTCAGCAGGATGACATTGGTTGGTTAATGGTTTGTAATTTGTTGAATTCCTCGCAACACTGCTCATATTATTGCTATAAGAATTATCCTCAATCTTCCTCTTATAATCAGTCTTGGCCTTCCGAATACCTTTCTTCAGATTAGGTCTGGCAACACCTGTATCTTGCCCCCAATCACCGGACCTAAAGGCCTTGGTCCTGTCATGCAAGAGGTGCTGGACTTCCTTGGTCATCCAGGGTTTATGATTGGGATAGATCCTAATCCACAGTAATAATATTGTGCAGTGTTTGATATAGCATAGAACAGTTGCAGTGTGCACCTCTAGGTCAGGGTGGTAAAAAGATGTCCCAATTTGTGTTCTACAATCCTGAAGTTGTTGGGAAGCATCTTCCAGCCAAGATTTCACTGTCTTTATTATAGGCAGAGCCATCTCTAAGAGGGATGTAAGCTGGTGCTAAAAGCAGTGACATATGGTCTGATTGTCCCAAATGTGGTAATTGTATAACCTTATAGCCATGTTTGATGTTGGTATATACTTTGCCCAATATGTTTGCTCCTCTAGTAGCACACTTAACATGTTGATAGAATTTAGGGAGCACTTCTTTTAAATCAGCTTGATTAAAATCCCCTATCATATGCACAGCATCAAGATACTTATTCTGCTGATTACTAACAATGTTATACAAGAATCCCAAAGCTATGGGAGTATTGGCATCACGTGGGATATAGACTGCAGTAATCAAAACCACTCTGAATTCCCGTGGAAGATATATGGGTCAACATTTAAGTGTCATATACTCTTCGAACTAAATAGTTGAGATATACCATGTCTACTCAGCATTTGGTAGTTGTTTTGAATAGATCTTGGACTTGATGCATTCTCATATTTGAAACAGTTTGAACTCCAGTTTCGTTGGCAAGTACATTTACTTTGCATGCATGTTTTTAATTGATATTTTATAAGCTAAAATGAATCTGTGTCTTTTCATGTTGCATTAAAGTAGCACTTCATATCACACATGCAATGACTGGTTGAGGATTTTTTTAAATTGAACTCATATAGTAGCTAAAAATGAAATGGCATGACAAACAGAATTTGTTTAATGATGAACTTTTATTATCATAATGCTATACATTTCCAGAAAATGCATGCTGACCTCAAAACAGAAGTGAAGAACTATGTAACAATCCTGAAATAAAAATAGCAAGACTTGATGTTAAAAAACCATAACACAAAATTCATCAAGCTATTCTGCATTCTTATGTTATATGCTCTGTATACAGTGAATAATTTAAAACTATATTAAAAGATATATTGCACATATTACTTTGGGTTTTATTCTTGGATGAATTAAACAAGAAGAATGAAAGTTACTTTGTTTCTATTTTTAATTAATGAGATGCTTCAGTGTCATTTTCAAAGATATACATAAATGCAAGCACAAATGTTTCATTTGAGACTGTTAATAGCCTGCTCACAACTGTATTTTGTAATCTGTGGCATTATAAGAATTAAATCTGATACTTAGAATGAATTGTATTATTCTTCAAGGCATTCCTTGAAAATATGAATCTTGCACTTGCCTTAAGTCCTGAGTTTACATTTTTTGTCTCCTGGTTAGGATATCAAGTTGTAAAAGTTCTTTTGCAGTCCTGTTACAATCAAAACAATTTTTCCTATATTACAGTGCCATGGAATATATATTGTTCCAGCCCATAAATCTGCCATGATTAAGGTCACTGTTCTGTGTTGGACAGTGAGTTACTTTTAATTAAATACAAGCAATAAATAATGGATTTCTTCTTTACTTCATAAATATTGTAACTATTACATTATTTATTTGAAAATCCTATTTCTTACAGCATATGCTAAATTAACAAATGCTGCATAAAGAATCTGAAGGGTATATTAAGCTTTACCGAACCACATAAAGTCGCTAAATCACTACAATCTCATGTTTCATGCTTAATGTATATTTAATAGGGCTCACAAAATATTTACTTTAATAAATTAAATGTTTAAAAAGGTACAAGCTTTAAAATTGTTTTGCCAAAAGAAGATTTTGTAAGTACCTGATATTTCTTAGAATTGAGTTGTTCAGTGGAATGTTTTGTTTGTTTTTCCTTTGGATTCTACTTGAGCTTTATTTTGTGTGTTATTTTATGTGTAATTTTATGGTTTGCATATTGCTTTATTTTCCCTTAGAATGGCTTCACACCTCTCTACATGGCAGCGCAAGAGAACCATATCGATGTAGTAAAATATCTTTTGGAAAATGGAGCCAATCAGAGCACTGCTACTGAGGTGCAGTATTCAGATCTTCCTATTCCTCCTCTCCTTGTCCTTTTCTTTAAAATCATGGTTCCTACTTTATCCTGGTAATCTGAAAATACAATATATTTTTGTCTTTGCAAACTATCTTGTTTTCATTATGCCTTCCAAATTTCTAGGTTAAATATTTCCTTACTGTTTTGATACTGTAGTACAATGATAACATTTAACATTGCAGAAGTGCTCATTCATGAATAAATTTATCTACAAAACAATTTTCTACCTTGAGCATTTGCGTAATGTGAAGCAATCCCTTATCAATTTCTTCATTTGTCACCCTTCTTGGTATACAGTAATCCCACTGCAGGGTATCCAAGATAGTACGGTATTTAATAGAGGAGCCAAGCTTGCCTGTATCAACAGCTGTTTTGCTATTCTTTCATTGGATAGATACTGTTCCATTTGACAGTGACTTTTAAAATAATCTTTTCTGCTACTGGAATGGATTGAGGTCATGTTACATTGCAGCTTTTTGTTGCTGGGATGAACAGAAGCCATGTAATTTTGCTGGATATGGAACATCATGTGGTTACTAAGCAATTGGACAGAAACAACAGTGCAAATGAATGAATCACTTAGATGAGCTTGGTGCCTACATTTTGTTATTTGATGATAGTGATGATGATAACATATTGTATGGTTATTTCCCCACGTACAATAATTCATTTCTTGTGAGGATTTGAAATTGATAGCGCACTCATATTATGATAGGAATGAGTAGCAGTTGTGTTATTCTATTTTAAGTGAATGCATGTAACAGGATGAGATGAATAACACTTTTTCTCTGTTAGTTCTAAAACCACCTACTATATTAGCAGGCATTACTGAGTGTTTCTAGATTTGGAGTGAAACCATTTCACTTCCTGTCTTCTTTAAACAGAAGAAAGTATATATCCCCAAACCAACAATTCATTATTAGCTTCTGTTGTCCTAAAACTTCTTTCACTATATTGCAGCTTGTTTTCAATGGCAGTATAAGGAAAGATGTATACATATTGGTATTTGCTGGGCCATACCAACCAACCAACCAAAATTATGGCCTAAACCAGGAATCCATTATTAGCTAGAGGTTGTCCTAACACTTCTTTTTTGCTAGATTGCACTTTGTTTTAAATGTAAGTAGAAAGCTTTGCACATAGTGATACTTGCTGGGATGTTTGTATATATCAAAAAAGACAAGTTACAGGTAGTCAAAGCAGCATTGCAATTCAATCCCTATTGTTTTTGTAATTGCATCAATACACATTAAAAAGGGCTGGGGATTGCATCATGATGATGCTTCTATCATGTTTCTATTTCTGATCCCATCTTGTGGGTCCCAGTGTTTGCACATGATTCCTAGGTCTCCAGTCCTGTTTTAATGTTCTGTTCCCAGTTTCCAGAAGAAAGAAACACATCTGATGATGAGAGACAATATGCACTCTTCTTTATCACTTTGGCTTCAGTCTTTTCTTACTGTCTCCTTTTATGTGTCACATGAATTCCAACCATAGTTAATATTATATTGCCTAATTCAACATATTCATGTTTTCTTGTATGCTTTGCTTATTTTCTATCAAATGTCCTTCTAGGAAACATTCCTGAAATTTCAGTATTTTAAAGTTAAGGATTATGACAAAACTACATTCTGTACATTTAAAATGATATTCTTAATTACAATGATTTAATATATTTGTTCCATCTGTGAGGTGGAAGCAGATAAAAAAACCACCAAAAGATTCGTTGATCCAAGGAAAACAAGGTTTTATTCACGT
>BHFT01019771.1:0-32265 GCA_004320025.1 Laticauda laticaudata
ACAACCTCATCATGGGTTTCCAGATCCAGGACCCCCTATCCAAGGACACACAAGAGTGCCCTACTTCATCGTGGGTGATGATGCCTTCTCCCTCAGAACCTACCTCATGAAGCCCTACACTTCCAAGATACCTCACCCGTTGAAGAAGGATCCTCTCAACTACAGTGGTCTGTCCAGGGCAAGATGGGTGTGGAGGAAACGGCCTTTTGGCATCCTGGCCAACATGTTCCAGGTACTTCTCACCACCATGGCAGCATGAGCCACATTACTGTGAGGGCATTGTGGAAAGCTTGCTGCATCCTTTGCCAATCTCATGCGCACCCGCTACCCAGTGTTGCAGAAACAGACTTGTAGGACCGTCAACAAGGGAATTGGAGATCACTGAGCCTGGTGAATGGAGGCAGGACGTAACCTGATAGACACTGTGGAGTCGTAACAAGGCCCCAACAGAGCAAAAAAAACTTCATACGTAAGGAAGAAGCAGCGCAACCTCCTGAAACACTCGGTGCAACTCCCCAGCTGGAGCAGTGGAGTGCAAGACAGGATGCATATAGATCTATTAATGTGCGACTGCTTCCTTGAGGCTGTCGCCATAACCACTGATGTAGATGGTACGGTGGCGTGTGTGGTTGTGTGAGCTCCTACAATGAATAGGGCATTAATACAGACCTTTTGTTTATTTTTAAAAAATGTGTTGATCAATGAATAAAATTGTTATGATAATAAGCTTCCATATGATGTGCAACTGGGGAAATGGTGGGACCATACCCAGTCCCACTATGCTTGCACCTGGAGGTTATCGATCAAATTATCCTTAATCCCATCACAAAGCATGCAACAGCTTAAACCATTTTTTCAAGTTTTCGCCAATACTTTATTTTACTAAGGTAAAAAAATGACCAGTGTTCTTTAAGCAAAGATAACCTTTATTAACGTGTCTTGAGGTAAAACCTTTTATGACTTTAGTTCAAAAAAGCAAATGAACCAAGTTAAAAGTGTCTTAAGCAAAGATAAAGTGAACAAGTAACACAACTAGTCTCTTGACACTATTTCTCAGTCAACCCTGAGTATGCCTCCATGGTCTCAAGCTGTTTAACACGGGCAGGGATTGTTGGAGGTGGCTGGCTTGAGTGCTGGTCTGAGCGCCATCTGGTATGCTTGGGCCCCCGAGAATACAACAGGGGATTGGGGGTGTGTTCAGGAAGCTGTCCGAAGCTGACTCAGTCCCGTGAGTTGAGGAGGCCCCTCATCAAAGGACCTGAGATGTTGAGCCCAAGAACAGATGACAGATTGTCCGTTTGACGGGCCTTCTGAGCTGTGGGTGGAGGAAGGGGGCAATATAGAGGCGGCGGTTTCTGGTCTGCAGCTGGGTTGAGGAACTGGAGTCTGTGGCGATTGCGATGAACTGGGGCCCTCGGACTGGGAAGGTCTCGTCTTTTGCTGTGGGAAGTCCTGGTAAGATCATTAGCTCTATGGTAGCTGGAGGGGCTGTGAAAGCCGTGGAAGGGCTGTGACATCGCCTTGGGGTTGGAGGAGCAGACCTGTGAACTGGTAAGGAGCAGCTTTCAGCTGGGCCTTGAGGATTGTGCAGAAGTGCTGTTATCTTCTCCATGATCACACTGGTACTGGGCCTCGGCAGGGGGTTTTTTTTTTTTTCCATTTTGGAAGGTCTGGTCAGGTACATGATGAACGGGTGTGGCGGCCCGAGGATCCTCTGTCCAAGTGGACCAGCTGGAGAGAGAAGTTCTGTGCTGGTCTTCATTGTGTCCCTGATCTCCAACAGGACACTGTGCGTTCTAGCCCTCCAGTCTGCCTCTCTGCCTGCATCCCTGTTGTCAGCTGGGGGGTGGGGGTGGGGTGCCTGCCTTCTTCTTGGTGTTCGCGATTAGAGTCTTGTGGGCCCTTTCTCAGGGGTTACCTCGTTCTCCCTCAGCCATTTCCAGCACCTATCCTCATTTCTCCTCGAAACGGTGTTATGTTTCCTCTCTCCCTTCTCCTTTCCCTGCCTCTTCCTCCCTACTCGGCTACGGGGAGCGTTTCAGCACGGGGCCTTTCAGGCTTGAGCAGCAGGGCCTTCAAGGGGCTGGAGCAGCCAGGACCTTCAGGGGATTGCAGCAGCAGGGCCTTCAGCAGCAGGCTTGGAGGGCCTTGGGGCTGGTCCACCACAGCGCAAGCAACCACCACCAGCAGCCAGCTTCAGAGTCAGTTGCCGGGGGTGGGATGCTGGTTCTGTCCTTCTTGACCAGGGCTGGAACGAGTAGGCACAGGCTCTCCTCTTTTTTCCCTGGACTGACGAACCATGTGTTGCTCCTAGATGTTATGTGCCAGCACGTTCTTTCCCCTGAATGCTTACTGCATGCGTGCTGCATCCTTTTATATCCGTGGAGCTGACACAATCATACTGCCCCCATACGCAGTGAACGCTTTGCATCCAATATACATCCGCGCGGCACCGCCTTTGCTTCCTTATTATGCGTTCGTGATGCATCCGCTTCATCGCTAATGCATCTCCCCTTTCCGCTATGAATTCTGTTCTTGAAATTTTCTCCCCCGGAAACCCTTTTGGAGATGTCATCCGCTTCCATCACTGTCATCTGCTTGGCTTCCTCCATGAACATCCGTTTAAATCCCCACTACGTTTCTATCCACACACATCCCGTTCTTTCCGGTTCTGCTTTATGCCAAATTTTCACCACTTTTTTGGAGTTTGGATGACAAGGATGGAGCCACCCCCGAAATTTTGGCTCGTCCGCTTGTGTCTTTATGCATATATTTTTGCGTCCGTCGCAGTGGGACCGAGCCTTAAATAAAAAAACGAAGACAACCTAAAGTAAAATCATTCTTTTTGAGACATTTTTTCTCAGCCCTCCTAATGTGTTTGGATTAAGGATTCTCATCATACTAAAAAAGTCTAGACCCAAGATGTTTGATTGGTTTGCTGGGTTGGTCGCCTTTGGTATGCTTACAGGTAAAGGTTCCCCTCACACATTATGTCCTAGTCGTTCCTGGCTTTGGGGCGTGAACCATCTCCGTTACAAAGCCGAAGAGCCAGCACTGTCTGAAGAAGTCTTGCATGGTCATGTGGCCAGCATGAATTTATATTCAAGACTGAAGGCGCACAGAATGCTGTTACCTTCT
This sequence comes from Laticauda laticaudata, assembly GCA_004320025.1. Lineage (NCBI taxonomy): Eukaryota > Metazoa > Chordata > Lepidosauria > Squamata > Elapidae > Laticauda > Laticauda laticaudata. Next base: position 3,139 of record BHFT01019771.1, read on the forward strand.
CACAAAGGCCCCCTATTTTTCTACTTGCATTTTTATGTGATTTCAAACTGCTAGGTTGCAGAATCTGCCTGGGACACGTAACGGGAGCTTACTCCATTACGTGGCGCTAGGGAATTCAAACGCTGAACTGTCAACCTTTCTTGATCAATAGTACTTCAGCACTTAGCCACTGACCTAACCGTGACCTAATATTTGCTTAGATGGTGCCACAAGAGACTTTCTTATTGAATCACGAACACGTAGAGATAGGAAAGGAGGTGGACAGGAACAATCAGCATGGAAGAGAGGTAAAAAGGCCTTTAAAAATTAACCAAACATGGCATAAAAGAACGGGAAGAGGAATGACAAAATGAAAGGAGTTGGACTCTCAGGTCCCTCATTATTGGCTACTGATAAAATAGCTATTCCAAAATCTGGGCCCACTCTATTAAATTAAATAAAACTCAGAACTAATCAAGGAACTGAAAAGAGAATGATTTTACTTCATGTCTTTGGAGATTCTCAACCATCCAAGGTCATGGCTGTCCCAATGGTGCTTCTTTTTTAAAGAGGCAACTGGACTTTGTTTTCCTTTTGAAGACATTTTGCTTCTCAACCAAGAGCTTCTTCAATTCTTCATAAAACTTCTTCAGCTTCTTGAGAGAAGCAAACAATCTTCAAGGAAAAACAAAAACCAGTTGCCTTTTGAAAATACACTTGGTGAGTTTACTTTGTTAACAGCTGAGACGACCTAAGGTTTTCCAGAATGCTATACTTGTATATATAATGGAGATTCTAGTTAAAAGTTTTTTGCTAAGTTGGAAAGACTCTCCAGCTGTGGAGAAGGAACACTTTCAGACTGATCACTGCCCTCGATTTCATTTACATCAATCCCCATCTCTTGCACATTCCTTGAAAGCATGCTACCACATTTTTTGAAAATTTCCAGACAAAGTTTTAAAAAAAAACTGCAGGTAGGTAATACAGTGGTTTGTAACATGACACTGATGAAGTGTCTAGGGGAATCCTTTGCATTCTACAATTATGTCAACATCTCTTAATAAGCAAAGCCCATGTTCTTCTGCGCCCAACTCAGAAAGCAACAAACTGCCCCAAGGAGCTGCGAATACAGCAGAGGAATGACTGGTCTGTCATGCTGTACCTCTATAACTGTTCTGGTCTGGTTCTGCCAACCCAACAAGACAGACACAGACTCCAGAGAGTCATTAGGACTGCAGAAAATACAATTACTATCCACCTGCCTTCAATTGAGGACCTGTACACTTGCAAAAGTCAGAAAGAGGCTGTGAAAATATTCTACAGACCCCTCACATCCTGACATAAAAAATCCGTTCAACTCCCCACCTCACAACGGACGCTATAGAGCCTGCACACCAGACAATTAGACACAAGGACAGTTTTCCCCTGAAAGCCATCACTCTTGCTAAACAAATTCATATTCCCTCAACACTGTCAAACTATTTACAAAGTCTGCAACTACTGTTTACTATTAATCTTTCTCATCACTCCTTTAACCATCCCCTCCCATTGTGATTGTTTTATGACTGTTAACTTTGTTCACTTGGATCCTTTACGATTATATTGTACTGTTTCCTAGTAAGATTGATTGCTTAATTGTACCCATGACTATCATTAATGTTGTTATCTTATGATTTCTTGACTAATGTATCTTTTATTTTATGTACCCTGAGAGTATTTTGCACCAAGACAAATTCCTTTGTGTGTCCAATCACACTTGGCAATAAAGAATTCTATTCTATTCTATTCTATTCTTCATTTCATTGTTCTATTCTATTCTATTCTATTCTTCATTCCGTCATTCTATTCTATTCTATTCTATTCTAAATTGTATAAAATAGAAGCATGTGATTTGACCAATATAAGGGACGTTCAGACATTTGTATGATATAATATAAAGTTACTAAACCTGGTACATTGTTTAAAAACAAGGGTGCAGCTTCTGATCTCACCAAGCCTACACATTTGTCATTACATAGCTGTTTACTGCAGATATATCATAACATCTGGTTGAAAATTTGGTTTAAGGACCAATCCATTCCCATTCAAAAATTTTGGCAAGAACCAATCTGGGTCATAGGAGAACAAACCCTGATCAGGACAAGATTCAGCAGAGCATTTGCATTTAAAAGACAAAGGCCACTCTTTTGAAGACAGCAAAGTCCACATTTTGGACAGAGAGGACCACTGGTTGGAAAGAAGGGTCAAAGAGGCCATCTATGTCAAACTTGGAACAGCCTTTTCTCAATGGGGGGGGGGAGGGATTCAACATTATCTATCTCCAGTCTACAGCACAGTCCTTTCAGAAGTTCTAAGAAGGCTCCATACCCATTTGCACCACTCAGGTGACCCTGAGGACACAGACAAAGCCAAGTGGCCTCAACGACTGTCTTAAAGGATGCAAATGACCAGCTGTCTGCAAGGAGTATAACTCCTTCCATTCCTCACTATCTTGTCAGAGATGAAGAAGCTTCTTGGATGAGAAGTGAAACGTCTTCAAAGAAAAAGAAAGTCCAGTTGCCTCTTGAAAAAGCACCTTTGGGACAAACAATCTGGGTCAGTCACCGGAACCAGAGGTCTACTCTTTCAAGCCTTCAGACTCATGCTGGAGTCTATACTCAGAGAACTTCTCTCATGTGTTTTGAGCTATTCTATGTGTCATGTTTATGTGATGCCTTCCTATTGGTTGCTTGGTGTGTTGATGGCTGGAAATTATTGGTGCTTTCCTTGCACTGCCAAGTCTTCGGGTCCTAAGTACCTGATAAGCTGGTGGCAAATCTGCACTGCTGTTGATTGACAAGGGGCTCATTTTCCAGCCTTCAATCATTTCTCTGGCTATTTTTGTACCTGCTCAGCCAACAATCCTATCAGTTGCAAAGTTGAATGTATCTCCTTGTTCATTGCAATGTGAGGCTACGAATTAGTTTGGATCTCCTCGTCTGACCACTCGCTTGTGGTCTTTGTAATCTGGTGATTAGCTTCCTCCCTGTCTGTCCTATATAGTCACGGGGCAATCTATGCTGGGAATCTGGTAGATTACGAGTAGTCCTCAACTTACAACAGTTTGTTTTGCGACCGTTCAAAGTTACAATTTCTGAACCACCCCAACAAACAACATTTGTTTAAAGAAGATACTGCCTACATAGTTCAGGCTGCTAACTAAAACAGATTAGGGTTTTCCTTTCTTTTAATAAACTGTATATGTGATATAGGATCTCCTGCTTCCATACTGGGTTGGACTGGAAGACCTTCAAGATCTCTTCCAGATCCATTCTGTTGATTGATTTACAGCTGAATAGAATAGAATAGAATAGAATAGGAACAGAATAGGAATAGAATAGGAATTGAATGGAATGGAGAAAAAGAATGGGAAAGGAAAGGAAAGGAAAGGAAAGGAAAGGAAAGGAAAGGAAAGGAAAGGAAAGGAAAGGAAAGGAAAGGAAANGAATGGAATAGAATAGAATAGGAATGGAATGGAACGGAACGGAATAGGAATGGAGAAAAAGAATGGGAATGGAATGGAATAGAATAGAGAAAAAGAATGGGATGGGAATCGAATAGAATAGAACAGAAGAAAAGAATGGAGTGAAGTGGAATAGAAAAATGGAATAGAAATGGATTGGAGCAATCTGTTCCACTGGTCAGTTTTTCTGACTGTCAAGAAATTTCTGCTTCGTTCTAGGTTGCTTTTCTCCTTGATGAGTTTCCACCCATTGCTTCTTGTCCTGCCCTCAGGGGCTTTGGAGAATAGCTTGACTCCCTCTTCTTTGGGGCAGCCCTGAGATATTGGAACACTGCTGTCATGTCACCCCTAGGCCTTCTTTTCATTAAACTAGACATGCCCAGTTCCAGCAAAATTAAAATAAATCTCTTAGAAAGCAGCCCGTACTTCTATGCAGGCAGTATCTATGCATAGGTTTTCTATATTTAATTTAAATATATCATATAAAAATAATTCTGTCATTTTTATATTCTATATTTAAACATAGAAAGCCTCAACTAATTAAAGTAGAACTAATAAAATAGGCCAGGCTGCACACTAATGAAAAGCTTTATAAGCAAATTTATTTTGTTTTTTCCCCACGTTTATTATAATTTTTAGTGGACATTTTGATTAACCTTTCTTTATTCCCTACCCTTTCCTTACGAAGCGCTTTTTAAAGTCCTTTCTTTTGAATTTGGCTTTTATTTATTTCAGTGAATGCACCAGGTGGAAATGAAGTGAAATTTGTTACATTGTTATGAGAAAGGCAACAAGAAACCTGGAATCCATACAGCATTTTGCCAGCCACGCTGTCATGTGCATCCCAGCCCCTTAAAAAAAACATGGAACCAAAATGAACTGCAGCATTTTTAGTAATATGAATGCTAATTATTTCAAGGGTTGGCAGCAGTTTAATCAAGATATTGAAGTTTCATTAAAGATATTCTGATAGTCTCCTAGATAAAGCCTTCATAAGGAGGAAAAATAGCAATAACTACATAATTATTCTACTGTTGCTATTTTGCTATCTCTTGATATTTTTTTCCCTTCCCATGGCAGTATCTAATTTTGAGAAAAACGGGACAATGAATAATACATGGAGATTAAAATAATCTACACAGCTAAATTGGGGACAAAAGAATACTAATATTGGATCCCAAATAAAATTGGCCACTGTATCACTTCGGCTTTCACGGCAGTAAAAATTCACAAGTGGAAGAGCTATTAAGGGCTGAACGGGGCTTTAGATTCAATTCCTGACACAGTTTGAAGGGCCGTGAACTTAAGACCTGTCTGTAGCACAGGAAAATGGAGCATATGAGATCCTGAAAAGACAGCGGTTCTAAACAGCTGTACACAGGTGTTGTGCTGGTGCTGCCACACACTTGGAAGCGCATCATTAGAGTTCCGACAATTGCCCTAATTAAATCAGGAGCCTCCAGCCAAGCTTCAAACGAATCAAAGGTTTTATCAGGAGCAACATGTCCGGCACTAGCCTGTATGAAACCAACTCTGAGACATGTAATTTACTATCACCTATGACCCTGTTTCCCCCCATCATATATCATATATATGTCATATATCAGATTCTCCAATGAAACACATTCATGGGCTCTGTGTCATCAATCACACTCTCCAATGAAGGATTTTCGCAGGCAGAAGATCCAGTAGCCTAGGCTAAGTGATACAATCTTCACAAGGTAAGTGTGGAATGTGCTTCTGGGCTTCATCTGCCACACTGCTCCCTCAGGCCTTTCTCCCCTCCTTCTTATGGCAACTCGGAAACAGGCATAGGAATGATTTACGAGTTGACACGCATATTCTTAACTTTGACTGTCCCTAACTCACAAATATTTTTGGTTTCCTTGCACGTATTAAGAATTCTCCATGGATGTTCAATAGTATTTAAGTCAGAGGACTTAAAGAGCCTTTTTCAAATTGTTTTATTTTTCTTTCCCAAATGTATTTCATGGTTGATTTAGAAGTATGTTTCCAACTGTCTTTCTGAAATAGCAAACCACTTCAGTTCTTTCTACATTCAAGTGGTTGATACTTTTATTTTATGGAAGGTCAACACAGTGTTGGCTTCAATTTCATTAGGGATAAACCAAAATTTACAATCCAAGCAGGGATTCCTAAAGTTATGCATGCAACTGAACAATATACATGGTTTAACATGGCTTCATGCTTATTATTTAGCTTAAGAAAACATTATTTTTTTCAGAGACCTGTATTCAAATGGGAAGCACATTAAAAATGCATAATGCTTTTCTTCTGCTCTTATGCAATCTATTCTAGCAGATCTTGAAACAGCCTTCTGTAAAAAAAATTGTAATATTTACAATTACGTGGAATATGGAACTTGGCATAGCAGGTTTCAAGTTTTGAAAGCCTAATTACAGAGAATTAAGCATGCTGAAGATGAATTTGACTCCTTCAATATGAAAGCATCTATAGACAGTTTAAGACTAATTTAAAACATTTTTAAAAAATAGACTACTGAAAGTCAATCAATCAAATTTAAAAAAAAGTTTTGAGTTCATAGTCTGAGTTACAGAATAAATATATAAAATAAATATAACGTTTTACATCCTCTTTGCATCCATTAATACAGTGGGACAGGGGCTTTAATGAAGTACTTCCTGTTTTGTTTGGACAGTTGCACTTCACAGGTTTGTTTTAAGAGATTAACAGAGTTGAAAGGGACCTTGTAGATCATCTAGTCCCCCACCCAAGCGGGAGACCCTACACCATTTCTGACAAATGGCAGTCCAGTCTCTTCTTGAAAATCTTCAGTGATGAAGCTCCCACAACTTTTGAAGGCAGCTTCTGTTCCATCAGTTGATTGTTCCCACTCTCAAGAAAAATTCTCCTTATTTCCAGGTTGAATCTCTCCTTGTTCAGTCTCCATCCATTATTCCTTGTCTGGCCTTCAGGTGCTTTTGAAAATAGCTTGAACCCCTTCCTCCTCTCTGTGGCAGCCCCTCAAATATTGGAAGACTGCTATCATGTCCCCCTTGATCCTTCTCTTCACTAGACTAGCCATGTGCTTGCAACCGCTCAGGTCCAGAATGCATTAGGAGCAATCTCTCATTGCCATAACCTCGAAGCTCAATAGGCAAGATGGAGACTCAGCATTGGTAAGACATAGTGCTGAATCAAGCTAGCTTCTCACCTTTGGTACAATTTATGAGAAAAGCCCAGAATGGACCAACTAAGTCAGAAAGAACATAAGAAGACAAAATATGCATTTAGCATTAAATGCAAAGTTAGCAACACAATATATCAGTAGCACTTAGTCATATACACTTCATAATGCTTTACAGCAGGGACCATTATCGGTCCATGACCTATTTGCAACTAGGCCAGGTCAAGCAAGCGCTCAGAGCTTCACGTACGCCAGCATCAGAGGCATTTGGAACCTCACTCACTAGAGCGTTGTGGGAGCTCAGGTCCCACTCATGTTACTTAATGGGGACTCACGTGTACATGTGCCTGCCCCCCCCATAAAACCACCCCATCATTCTCCCCTCTTCCCCCCCCCCCGNCCCCCCCCCCCCCCGGCTCTGGCCCACCAACCCGGAAAGGTTGGAGAACTTTACAGCCCTCTCTAAGCAGTTTACAGAATCAGCCTCTTACCCCCAACAATCTGGGCCCTCATTTTACCCCTCTCGGAAGGACGGAAGGCTGAGTCAACCTTGAGCCACTCAGAATTGAACTGCTGGCCATGAGTAGAGTTAGCTTGAAATGCTGCATTCTAACCACTCGCCACTCCACATATAGGTCACTTACAAGGCATCAAATTTTAATTTCGACTATTATCATCTCATGGTAGTCAGAAAGGAAGTGAGTGCCTTTTATTTAATTTGACCACTGGTCCATCTGGTTCAGTGCTGTGAAAACTAACCAATAATGGTTGTCCTGGACTCTTACCAAGCCCACCAGTAGATGGATCCTGTTTGTCTGTACATCACATCCACTACCTAGTTGATGAAATGCAGGCAAGAGTATGTTAGTTTGCAGAGAATGTAAGCTTATAGGGCCTAAATTGTGCAGAGTAGAACAAACACACTTTGAGTAAAACTGGGCTCTAGTTGTACATATGGCAAATGTGCCCAAACTGTCCTCAGTGTAAGCAATTGCAAGAGATTGTGTGGAAATAAACAGAACACAATCGCAAGCTGCCGAAGAGATAAGGGGTCGAGTCCATTGACAGCTTATCTCACAAATGGCAGCTTAGTACACAGGTGAAAAGAAAGCTGAAGAGAAGCTTTTCAAAGCATTCAGAGAGATTCTGCCGTAATCAATCCATTATAAACGAGGTCGGGAAATTCCCATTACAGTTTTCAAAAGTTTGCATTCACCCGAAACTAATAGTAAAGTTAATGAAAACTGTATCGTTTGTGCTTCCTTGACTGCACCTAGTAACAGAGGGTTTATCAGCAAGAAATGCTGCATGTGGCGTATGTACAATATGGTTTACACCAGACTGTAGGATGTGTGGACTTACTTATAACTTAAGGCAATGAACGTATCTGATACTCCTTTCTCCTATTTTTCCACTACAATGACCTTATGATATAAGTTGGGGTGAGAAAGAGCAATTGGCCAAAGTTATCCAGGCTAGTTTTCATGCCAAGATGCAACCAGAATTCACAAACTCTCCATTTCTAGCTCAGGAGCGTCCAACTCAAGGCCTACAGGCTGGATTTGGCCCAAGGGGTGCTTAGATCTGGCCCATGGTGCCGGCCTGGAAACAGCAAAGGACCAGCCTGCGGTGCCTCTGCCAGCAAAAACAGGGCATGGGGGGGGGGGAGGGTATGAGCAGGCCCCGGCCCAGCTCCATTTTTGCTGGCAGAGGGCGATCAAAACAAACTAAAAACAAAACAAAAGGATAAATGTTTCCCCTCTTGCATTTGAGCACGCAAGAAGGGACGGGAAAAGAGAAAGGGAAAGAGGAAAGAAAAAGATGGGAAGATGGGAAGAGAGCAAGGAAGAAAAAATAAGGAAAGAGGGGAAGGAAGAAGAAAGGAGAATGAAGAGAGAAGAGGGAAGGGAAAAAAAGGAAGGAAGGAAGGAAGGAAGGAAGGAAGGAAGGAAGGAAGGAAGGAAGGAAGGTTGGTTATAATGAGAGGGAGGATCTGAGGGAAGTCCAGTCTTAGCACTTGGCCACCACAGGTGCCCCCGACATAGTGATGTTGAGCTGGCCACACCCACCATGGCCACGCCCACTCCCGGTCCTCCAAGGTCAAACACAAGCCTGATGCATCTCTCAATGAAATCCAGTTTGACACCCCTGTTCTAGCTGGATGCTACAATGTTATATCAAACTGCCTACAAGCAAATTAACCGTGCCTGGCTGAACAACTGTGGGAATTGAAGTTCAATTCACTTAAAATTTCCACTGGCTGGGGAATTCCAGGAGTTGAGAGTTCACATTTCTTAAAGTTGCCAAGGTTGAAAAACACTGATCTGGATCTTCTCTACCTCAGTGAAAAGCATAATGTTGACAGCGCTTAGCTGATCCTATTCCCTTGATCTGAATGCCATCCCTTCTTCAATTTGTGAGCAATATCTTTGACAGCTATACACAACCTGTAATCTGACATATCCATTTACAGGACTGCTCTGACTAATCAATCAATCTGATTCACCACTTGGAAAAGATTGCCTTATTTAATTATCCTTTAGCTTTAAAGAAGAAAAAGTCAAATCATGTTGTGACTGGCACCATTCATGGTAATTATTTACACTCCCCATGGGTTCCTCATGAGCATCCTTTCGTAATTTTATTCTGAAATATCTACTACATACTTAGGCAGGAGAGTAATGGGCAGCATTTTTCACGAGGAGTTGTTCTTTGATTCATAAATGCTGCCTGAACAGATGGAAAACTCCAGAACCTATCATCTGTTATTATGCATTAAAAGCAAAGCTTTGTTCCACCTGTTACTAATACGCAGAAGTTTCAAAACCAGAAACCTTAAGAGACTGAGAGAGCTATTACAAGAAAAGCATTGATTTTTGACAAAACATGTAACAATACCAAGATTGAAAATTTCATTTCAATCATGCAAGAGCGACAACAACCTATTCTTTCAAAACATTTAAACACCGACAATTTTTTTCATCAATATACTTTTTTGTTCTTCTCCAGTTCTTATTTTCACATAAGTATGAAAATAATACGGGCCCAAAATAACTATTATTCAGCTGGTGGGTGTTATTTTGTTTGTTTGTATTGTTTGTCTTTATTATTTTTACAGGTAACTCAAGGTGGCAAAGATATTCAGTAGAACTTCCTCTCAGTTTTGTCCCACAACACTGGGGGGATAGTTTTTGAGATAGGTTGGAGGAAGAGAAAATGATTGGCACAAAGTCACTCAAGTTGGCTTTTAAGGCGGCATTTGAACTCATGGTTTTCTACTTTCTAGGCTGGTGCCTTAATCACTAGACCCAACTGGCTGTTTGTTAAAAAAAAAATGAAGTGCTTTTTAGATATGACAGTCAAACTCGCTTTTATTCCTTCAGCTACGTATTTCCATCAAGTCTTTGTTTGTAATAGTATCAAGCAAGCTATGAGGAACATCCGTTCTCAGTCACAAGTTGAAGTGCCAAGTTGCAATTACTACCCACAGGAAAGAAAAGGCACAGCACATCCGAATACCTTTGTTATCTCTCCTTCCAAACAGCACAAATCATCTGTCATGTTTCCAAATAGAAATGTTTAATAGAAAGGAAGAAGAAAAAACACCCCTTGAAGCTATTAAGATGCAAAGCTACATTATTTTATCAGAGAACTCTAAATGCCTAATAAAATTGTAAAACGAAGCACAACAAAGAAACGATCCATTCATAGTGTCTTCATCATCACTGCTTCATTCTTCAAAAGTAAACTTCAGATGTCTCTATGAGATCACCGGAAGGAGGTTTTCCTACTGTCAAGTAGTTCAAACAAAGGCTCAAGTGAAGGAACAGAATAGACTGGACGCACCAAGTTCCTGTTGCACTCTACCGATTGTGTTACAATTCAGAGATGAAAATGCCAACCTTGTTTTTAATGAAATTGATGTAATCAGTTATGTTCCCAGTCAATTTCTGTTTCTAAAATCTATATATATAAAAGTGAAATACCATCATTACAAAATCTCCAAAACCATAAAGTCTACAAACTTGAAATTTGGCATGTATGTTCCTTTTGGCCTTTAGGTTTTCACTAGGAAAAGATTTTTCGAAATGATCATCAGAGCATCAGTATTTCATATATTATGATTAACGTGCTCTGATGCTAAGGAGTTCTACTCCCCATCCCACCTGAAAAGAAATCTGTTCCAAATGCAAAACACAATCAGAGGAGTTTCAGTTTTAGTTTCACAGTACCAAGCAGCTTTAATACAGAACAATTGAGCTAAAGCCCATGTCACACTGAACCAACAGATGCAAAGAGGATGTAAAACGGACAAAAAAGCTTGCCATCTGTTCGAAAACGTGATGTACTCACTGCCTCCGTTTTGCTTCCTCTCTAAATCCGTCCACGGCAATCCGTTTATTGATGTTTCATCCGCCTCAAAAGTTTTGGGTTGCCCAAAACTTTTCGCGCGGAAAATGTATCCAGTTTCGTCTGTTCTGCATCCGCTTGGCATCTGTTCTGCATCCGTTACGCATCCGCTATATCCGCTAGGCATCTCGCTGCGCATCCGCCAACTACATCCCCTCGGACGCAGGAAAGAACGGACGCGGAACGGACGCGGAACGGATGTAGAATGGATGCCTAGCGGATGCAGCACAGAAACAAAGCGTTTAAAACGGAAAAAAACGTTCGCAGAGGGGACCTATCTCAGATATTAAGGATGTCTAGAGGATGCCTAGAAGGATGTCTAGCGGAAACCTATATTTCTATACAAAAGGGGGAGCAACTCATACTGCATCTCACTTTCAGAACAGCAGCCCAGCTGTTGCAGACCTCTGCAAGCCTTCATCTGGCTCTTCCTCTTCCACAGCATCCAGTCATGTCCCACGTGGATTGTAACAAAGTCCTTTCGGCAGCCAACATCGTTCTGCAACAGTGCGAAGCCATCTGCAGGCTCTGTGAACTCTACTGCGAGAAGAAAAAGAGGCAGCCAAAAAGAGTCTGGGATCCGAAGATGGTTCGCCAGAAGAGCAGAGGACGGACTGTACAACAAGCTGATGGTGCAGCTCAGGAGCGAAGACACTCGGGCGTTCCAGAACTTCATGAGGATGCCTCCAGCCATGTTTGATGAAGTTGTGCAGCGCCTGACACCCAGGTTGCCAAGGCAAACACCAACTTCCGGGCCAGCCTGGAACCTGGGCTCAAGGTGGCACTCACTCTGCACCACCTGGCCTCAGGACCACCTACAGGAGCATGCAGTACGCGCTGGAGGGTGCCACACAAACACATCACATTGTGGTCAGAGAAGTGGTGCAGGCCATCCATCGAAGAATACAAGGAGGCTCCTCCAGTGCCCCACTGAAAAAGGCTGGAAGAAAGTTGCAGAGCAGTGGTATCAGAAGTGGAACTTCCCCCACACTGTTGGAGCCATATGTGGGAAGCACATGGCCTGCAAAGCGCCAGCCAAGTCGGGGTCCACTTATTCACAACTTACAAGGGCTTCTTCAGCATCATCCTCTTGCCATGGTCGATGCTGACTAACAAGTTCATCTACATCGATGCTTCAGGCAACGGCTCATCTTCAGATGCCCAGGTATACAACGCCAGTCACCTCAAGGAGGGCTTGGAAGGCAACCTCACGGTGGGCTTCCCAGATTCCAGACCCGCTTCCCAACGACAAGCAAGATGTGCCCTACTTCATGGGTGGGGGATGACGCCTTCTCCCTCACAACCTACCTCATGAAGCCCTACAGTTCCAGACTCCTCACCCGTGAAGAGAGGATCTTCAACTACAGGCTGTCCAGGGCAAGGCGGGTGGTAGAAGACGCCTTTGGCATCCTGGCCAACAGGTTCAGGTACTTCTCACCAACATGCAGCATAGCCCAGAGACCGTGAGGAGGATGTGGAAGCTTGCTGCATCCTGCAAATCTCATGCGCACCCGCTACCAGTCTTGCAGAACAGGCTTATGACGTCAACAAGGCAATGGGAACATGGAGCCTGGGGAATGAAGCAAGGGCAAAAACTGATCGACACTGAGGATGTGCAAGGCCCACAGAGCCCACGGGAAGGGAAGAAGCAGCGCAACTTGAAACACTGGTGCAACTCCCCAGCTGGAGCAGTGGAGTGCAAGACAGGATGGTAGATGATTAATGGTATGCTTCCTTCAGCCTGTCTCATCACACGGATGAGATTGGGCCATGTGTGTTGGGTGGCCTACAATGAACAGGCGCATTTAATAAAGAGTTGTTTTATGTTGACATGTGTGGATCAATGATTACATAAGTATTGGTAATGAAGGACATATAGTGTGGCACCTGGGAGGGTGGACCAAAGAAGTCCCACTATGCTTGCACTGGAGGTTTATCTATCCCACAGCTATTACCCATCCCAAAGGTATCCCTGCCCATCCACAGGTATCCTGCCCATCCCACAGCTATCTTAACCCATCCCACAAGCATGCAAAGGCTTAAACCATTTCTAAAAGTTTCCAGCAAGACTTTATTAAAAAAAAGAAATGAAGCAAGTGTGTGAATCAAAAAGGGACTTTATTAACAAAAAGCTATAAAACAAAAAAGAGTCTCTGGCACTCCTCTTGGTCGCTCAGTCGCAGGGGTGAAGGGTGCAGGTGCTGTGGAGGTGCTGGTGCTGGAGTGCTTGTCATCAGCTCCTCCAGAAGCAGAAGCAGCAGAAGCCCCAGCCCCAGAAGAGCGAGCCCGGTGCTGCAGAAGCCCCAGCAGAACAGAGTGAGGGCCAGGGGGCGGGATGGTAGCCCTGTCCCTCTTGCCAAGGCTGGCAGCAGATGGCTGAGGCTTGCTGTGCTTCCGCATGTTGTGGGTTGCTGGCTGGCAGGAGGCTTGGCAGGAACCAACTGCGCAAGGCTTGCAGGCAGCATGCCCAGACGCGGGGCAGGCAGCCAATCCCGTTCCGGCAGCAGGTCTTTCCTCTGAATGGCGACCTGCTTCCAAGCTCGTCTCTGTTATATCCGCGGGCTGACGCAATGCATCCTCCCCGCATGCGCAATTAACGCCATCCATCTCATTAGGCTTCCGCTGTGCATCCGCTTCATCCATTCGGCGTCCGCTCTGCATCCGCTGTATCCGTTCCGCGTCCACTTTGCTGAGACCCCTGGAAGCCCGCGGATGTGCCATCCACTCCCATCCGCTAGGCTTCCGTTCTGTATCCGCTTTCCATCCGCCTGCGTCCTCCCCGCGTCCGTGTTATCCGCCTCTGGTTATGCAAATTTTTGCCCCTTTTGAGAGGCAGCATAACATAACAACGGATGGAACATTTTGCTCGTCCGCTGTGTCCTTTTTGCATCCATTGGGCAGTGTGACATGGGCTTAAGCCATGCTCAGACTCCTTGCTGTCTCCTTCTTGCTCACTCAGCAAATATTGTTTCAGTTTCCATGTTTCAGTTTCCTAACAGCCCTCAGCTCTCTCACACACTGACAAGACGCTAGGCAGATGAATGCCAATGGATCCTGGTAGGCAGAGGTACAATTTTCCCCCCTTATTTTCCTCCCCAAAAACTAATCCCAATCACATAGTTTCGTAGCAAAGCATGGGTATAGAGCTGGAAATTCAATAACATTGCATATTGATTGTTATTTATAACGAAATAAAAGTTCCCTCAAAATATTTTTATCCGTCCTATCATTTACAAAGATTCACCACCACATCACTTTAGAAAAAGATGAATAATTCCTTGGGGTTTATCGTGTGACCATATTTTGTGTAACCAGGAAGGATAAATCCACAATCTTTCTTAAGGCTTGGATTCAAATCCTAGCCACATTTATAAAATAATCCTATTGATTTCAGAAAAGCTCTCTTTCAAGTTAAAGCTCAAAAATCACAGCACGCTAGAATAGGCGTGTCTTAAAAGGCATCCATCCATCCATCCATTTTATTGGCCACCTGTCTTACCCAGGGTAAACTCTAGGAGACTTTCATTAACTCCTACGTAGTATAACAGAACATCCCTGTCAAATGACCATCTAAGCCTTGTTTGAAGACTTCTAGTGAAAGAGATCTCATCCCTACATGTAGTAGCCTGTTCCACTGGCTGACAGTTCATACAGTCAGGAAACTCCATATGAACTCCAGCCTCATCCTCAAACTGAGTTGTAGTTTTACAATGGTTCTGCTCCTGCCTCTGGGACAACAGAGACTGACCCTTTCTTCTTCTAAGTAGCCATCCCTTCTTGTTCTTTATGGAGGCTAAAATCACCTAGATAATTTAACCATGCCTCCTAGGGCTTGGTTTCCAGACCCCTCGCCATTTTGGTAGCCCTGTTTTTGTTTCACTATCTTTTTGGAAGTGCACTGCCCAGAAGGAACCATTTGCACTTTAGTTGGAGATGCAGACAACACAGACTCATCCCCAACGGCCTGCGCCCATCTTCAACAGTGAAGGGACACAGGGTAGAAAACATCCTGCAACCAAGAAGACTCCACATCCCTTTGCATTACTCTGGTGACCCTGAGGACACAGATAAACCTCCAAGTGGCCTCAAAGATTCTCCAAAAGAATGCAAACGACCAGCTGTCTGCAAAGAGTATCAATCCTTCCATTTCCCACCATCCAATCAGAGCTGAAGAAGCTTCTGGGATGAGAAGTGAAATGTCTTCAAAGAAAAAACAAGGAAGTCCAGTTGCCTCCTGAAAAAGCACCTTTGGGACAACCATGACTTGGATGACTGAGAATCTCTGATTCTGAGACTGAGAAATGGACACCATATTCTAAGTGAGTTTGGTAAGGGTAAACTGGAACGAAACAATTAATTCCTATGATATGTATATTCCTGTTCATACACACCAGCGGTGGGATTCAACTGGTGTTACTACTGGGTCGGTGACTATGTTGCATGTGGTGTAAAAAAACCTTAAGCTATGCTGCACGGACAGCTGACAAGCACTGCATTTGAAAAGCCTCTTTTTTCCTGCTTTTTCAACCTTAGCCATGCTGTGCAAAGCAGCTGAGGTTGAGAAAGCAGGAAATAAAGGACAGGTAAGCGCCCAGGTAGACAGGTGGGCCAAACAGCAGCAGACACAGAACCAGTTCTTTGTCTGCTGCTCTTCAGAGCTACCGGTTCTACAGAGCCAGGCAGAACCGGTAGCATCCCACTCCTGATACACACTAAAACAGTGGTTACCAACTGGTGGTCCATGGACCAGTGGCAGTCCGCAGAAATGTTATTTCCATTTTTTATTGCACAAAATCAGGGGTCCTCAAACTACGGTCCCTGGGCCGGATATGTGCAATGAATGTTTGTGTTGCTGCAGAGAGTCTCCCCCTTCGGGGTCTTTTTGTGAAGGTAGGAGGGGAGCAGAAATTCAGCCTCCTGGTGCCGGGCTTTGGGCAAAGGCTGGAGGGAAGGGCTGCTGGTGGCGAAGAGCCGGAGGGCCTCGTTCCAGTGGGACTGCATGATGGCCTGGAACTGGCTGACCATCTCAACCCACTGAGCCTCCAGGCGTCGGTATCTGGCCTTGCGCTCCTGCAGGTCTTCCCTCTGCCTATGCTCGCAGTCCTCAGTGAGGTGCTTCTGCTGAGCCTCCTTCTCGGTCAGATCCAATTTGAACTGAGCCAGCTGTTTTGCCAACTTTTTCTCCTGGGGGCTGCTTAGCTCCAACAACTGCTTCCTGTTGGGAACTGCTTCTTAAGGAGCCCAGGTGGGCAGCCAAGGAGTGGCTGGGGAGAGGGAAGTAAAAGCTGGTGAGGGGTCCCTCAGCGTGTTGGCCATGTCCACTCAGTCACATGGCCACCTAGCCACACCCACCCAGCTGGTCATTAGGCAGATCATATTAGTGGTCCGCGGGATTTAAAATTATGAATTTAGTAGTCCCTGAGGTCCGGTTTGCTTTGAGCTTATGTGTCAATTCATTGTTTCATTTGTGATCACCAAAATTACCCAGATCCTTCTTCATTGGCATTGCTGCTGAACCCAGTCTCTCTCTTCTTCCACTTGTGTCTTTCAGGTGCAGAACTTTACATTTTACTGACTAAATACCATTCTATTCATTTCAGCTTAGTGACCAATTTTTCTGAATCTTCTTCTGGAACTTTTTTCTAAAGTTCTACCCGAATCTCCCAGCTTTGTGTCATCTGTAATTCCTTCAAGTTAAACTCAAATCTTGGCAATTTCAATCCCATGTCATTTTCTTACATTTCTCATCACCTTCCTCCAGGATATTTGTTTGTTTTACTCCTGGTCTATCATATAAACCTATTTCCAAAGCCGGGCCGATGCTGCTACCTATTAAATATGAATATCACTCTTTTATATTGTTGGTCTGTAATAATCCTCCTGGTGTGTTTTCTACAGACATGACGAGTCTTTCAAAAGAACGATTCCATGCACAAGTATTCTCAATAGTCAAGTGATTTGGCTACTTCTGAGAAATCGTACACAAAAGATAAATATTATTGCCAGATTATGTTAAAGGAAAGCATAATACAGATAACTTTGTTATCACTGACCCAACCGCAGAGTTTTTAACATAGAATTTGCCAGAAGATACGGTACAGGCTCACATGACAGCTGTATCCTAGATTCAGTGTTCTAATTCTACAACCCTGAAAAAATGCATTTTCCATTCCAGACCTATTATGTTCTGGATTACAACAAAACCATCCTGGCACGACAAGAAACTGTATTGAATAGAGAAGACCTACAGCATATTGGAGGAGCACATAGTTCAATTCCTGCCTGAAAGACTAGCATCCCATGTTGAACAGAGAGAGATGATCTGGTGCAGAGGTGGGTATTCAGCAGGTTCTGAGCAGTTCTGGAGAACCAGTAGCAGGAATTTTGTTCAGAGAACCGGGCAAATACCACCTCTGACTGGCCCCATCCCTATTTATTCTCTGACTCCTGAGTCCCAGCTGATTGGCTGGGTCTTCTTTGGTTGCCCTGCACAGGAGAATGGAGCTGGAAAGCAGGTTAGTGGGGTGGGGAGGGAATGGGGATTTTGCAGTATCCTTCCCCTGCCATGCCCACCAAGCCACGCCCACAGAAGTGGGAGTTAAAAATTTTGAATCCCACCACTGATCTGGTGTCCTTGTTTTACATGCCATCTCACATCAACAAGCCTAAAGGCAGAGGATTGTGAAGTTCTAGGATAAAACATCTGGAGAATGTTCCATTACATATATAAGCAACACTGATGTAGACGGATCAATATTTTTCACACGCATTGCGTGTAAGATCCTGTCTTTTTGAGACAGGATCTCAAAAAGCTATTTAAATCTATTGATTCATATCAAGGATTTCCATTTCAGAGAAACAACAAGAAGAATAAAACTTTTTAGACTACAAAAACTAGGTTGTTTATAACTTTCACTCAGTGGTGGGATTCAAAGTTTTTTACTTCCGGTTCTTTGGGCATGGCTGGGTCGGTGTAGCAGAGGAAGGTTACTGCAAAATCCCCATTCCCTCCCCACCCCACAAACCTGCTTTCCAGCTCCATTCTCCTGTGCAGGGCAACCAAAGAAGGTCCAGCCTATCAGCTGGGACTCAGGAGGCAGCGAATAGAAGGGGGCGGAGCCAATCAGAGATGGTGTTTGCCGGTTCTCCGAACTATTCAAACTGCTCTCACTTGCAGAAACAGTCAAGAAAAATGCTTTGAGGTCATATCTATGTATCAGAGTACAGAGATTTCCCTCAGTCGTTCATGGATGATGATTTTGTATCCATTTTGTGTCACTCCCCATCTAGAAGAAAATAAAAATACAACATACAAATAGTATCATGAATTTGGGTAGCTCTTAGTGTATCCTAAGAGTCATGGTGGCACAGTGGTTAGCATACACTACTGCAGGCTGATTCTGCCAACTACCAGCAGTTCAATTCTCACCGGCTCCAGGTTGACTCAACCTTCCATCCTTCTGAGGTCGATAAAAATGAGGCCCCAGAATTGTTGGGGGCAATAGGCTGACTCTGTAAACTGCTTAGAGAGGGCTGTAAAGCACTGTGAAGCAGTATATAAGTCTAAATGCTATTGCTACTGCTATCATTTTATGATAATGAACTATTTAGAAAGTTGTAAATGATCATACTCTTCGGTTATAATTCTAGCATCATTATGCAGTTCTACAATTATCCCCAGTGCACATCCAATTTTGTTCGGTTAAGATAGCAGAATAAAAACACAGGGAGCAATTTTATTGAAAATGTTTTTTTTAAATAATTGTAATTCAACTTCAATGCAACATGAAACAAATCAAACGGACGATTTCTCTGCAATTTACTTGTGCCTCAGTTCTATACAGAACACCCAAACATAACACGGCCCTAGAATCAAGACTGATTGTATGTTGTTTCTCTTCAAATGGTACCAGTTTTTTTAATCCAATTCTCAGCAGAATCAGAAATGTAAACTCTGAATAGAATTCAGAAGAGTAAGAAGTAGGAAACGTTATTTTGAGAGGGAAAGAAAACCCTGAAGATCGTGTGTAAATAACTGTGTTTCAATAACCATGAACTGCATATTTTTGTGTGTGTGTGTGTTTTCTTTTTTTTAAAGAAAAGTTCCTTTCAGGATATTGGAGATAATTTCCTTTTGTCCTTTTAGAATTGCTAAAAGAGACTTGAGGAAGTGAGTCAAAGTCCTGGAAGATGTTTGTACTATATTATAAAGAAAAACAACATCTGTAAGATGGTATGCAAATAGAAAGAGTGCCTGGCACAGAGAACTGAAAATTACAGAAGTAGAAGGAAAAAAATCTACTTTTAAAGTAGTTTACTGTGCAATATTAATCACAGTTATCTGAAATAAAATTTCAGAGGAGCTCTGAATTTGTAGACACATTCTTCACTCTGGGATTTGAACATTTCAATTTATAAAATGTTTTCCGTGAATAGTCCATCGATCCATAAATTAATATTCCAATATGAGACTACCTGGAATATAATGCCTTTGACTTAGAGCCGGAAGCCAAAACAGAAGAATGTAAACTTGTGTTAAATAGTCGCTTTTGAATAAAAAGGATGAAAAGGTTCACATTTGATTCAAATTATTCCAAGTATTTTGATACAGCTGAAGTTTTTTGTACTTATTTATGAGTGTATTTGTGCTGTGATTTCTGATTCTACATCTGCACATACCTGAATAAATCCCACTAAATTCAGCAACACTGACTTTTGAATTGGGCACGATAATGAAAATAGTAGCTCTTTATACGCATACACATTCCCCAACAGGGGAGGGAGTGTGTGTGTGTGTGTTTGCCCTTTTATAGGACTCACAAGAAAAGCAGATTCTTCCAGATCTTTTGTCAAATGTGCCAAGTTACATGATGATAGGAAGTTCCTACAAATGCTGTCCTATATAGCATTCTTACAACAATACACTGTGATTTTGTGAAACCGCACTGCTTTTTATGTACAGATGTTTTGACTCTGATCACTGAACTGAAGCAGTGTCAGGATGCAGAAATGTGTGTAGGGGGAGATAGATGATGGATGGGTGGATGGATGGATGGACAAGTCTGCCTTCTAAGACATTTGCTTATTCTAGTGTTCAGTGGTTCTTGAGATTTAACTTGAAAGAGGGTTTTTCTGAAATCAATAGAACTATTGGATGGATGGATGGATAGATGGATATGGGTAGAATATATACTTTCTTCTGAGAACAGGCAACATAATTTCATTTTTAATGTGTGCCAGTGTGCTCACAGTAAAAAATAACAATAACGGTTATTTTATCTTATCTTATCTGTTCAGCCGCTTCATATCAGCAGAAATCGCTTTGGTTCATAGGTATGGAAGCCAACAGAGAAGCCACTCTGAGGCCATAGCTACAACGAAAGGCATCGTTGGGCATGGCATCACTGCGGCATCTTGTTAAAGATCAATGAAGCTGCAAATTTCCTAGAGAGTTTAAGATGCACCTGAAAGTCAGTAGCCCTTTATTCTGCAGAGCTGCATTGAAGGAGCGATCGATGAAAGCCAAGGTCCCTTTGGAGGCTTCACACAGGCTTACTAGAGGTGTAACCACATTTGAAAAACACACTGACTTGAAACAATCACATCCATCATTTCTCTGCCAAGAAGACCTTGTCTTCTCTCAGTTCTGAATTTTAGATTGTTAGCCTCTTGATCAAGACTCTTCTTCTTGTATTTTATAACAGCAAAGCTGGCTGAGGAATTCTGGGAGTTGAAGTCCACAGGTCTTAAAGTTGCCAAGGTTGGAGACCCCTGTAGTATAACAGGCCATACACTTTATTTGCTCGAATTCTCTATACATACAGGTCATCCTCAACCTATGACCACAATTGAGCCACAAAATGTATGTGGCTAAATGAAGATGGTTGTTAAGTGAATTTTGTCCCCATTTTATGACCTTTCTTACCACGGTTGTTAACTGAATGATCGCAGCTGTTAAATGTGGAACCCGGCTGAAAAGCGGATCTGATTTCCCCTTTGACTTCACTTGTAAGAAGATCGCAACAGGGGATTGCGTGACCCCGGGACACTGCAACCATCATAAGTATTAATCAGTTGCCAAGCATTTGAATTTTAACCCCATGACCATGGAGATGCCGCAATGGTCATAAGTGTGAAAAAGTGGTCGCAAGTCACTTTTTTCCAGTGCCATTGTAACTTTGAATGGTCTGTGAAGACTCCCTGTATTTCACAGGAAGGCTCCATCTGAAGTTCTACCAGATGCCAATTCTCCTCTATTACCATGTTTCCCCCAAAATAAAACCCTGTCTTATACTTTTTCCCACCAAAAATGGCACCAGGTCTTATTTTCGGGGAGTGTCATCCGCTGTCTAACCTCATTTGCGCATCGCCCCCGGCCTCTTTTTCGCTGTCAGAGGCCTTCGGGAACTTCTGCAGCCAGCAAGTCTTTCCTGCAGCTGATCACAGAGCTCTGGATCAATCCGGAGCTTTGTTGTTAGCTGCAGAGGCCTTCAGAAAAGCCTTGCCAGCCTTGCTGGCTGCAGAAGAAGTGGGCCGGCAAGGCAGGTGTCGGGGTGTGCGAGGCCTGGCTACAACTGTCCAAAGGTAAATAGTGGGGCAGCTCCACCCCTCCCATCTCCACCCTAGCTTAATCTTTACCCATCTACTCTGGAAAGGGTGGGATCTTAATTAGGGCTTATTTTGGGGGTTAGGGCTTATACTGGGTGCACGTGTAAAAATCAAGCTGGGACTTACTTTCAGGGTAGATCATATTTTCGGGAAAACAGGGTAGAAACAGTGAAACCAAACAGTAAACTAAGAACCTAAGTGTGATGACCTACAGTATATCAGAAATATAACAAAACCCAAAACGTACCTAAAAGTCCTTTAATGCCTTCAACTTGGTTTCACTGTTTAATTGTTCACAGTGGAGGAGGAAACTATTTTCAAAGTAACATTTCCAAGGAAAGAAACAGAGTTCAATTTCAAAGAGCCGATAACGAAGCAAAAACCAAAAACAAACTGCATTGAATAAAGTTCCACGACAGACCAGGATAGATACCGTGTTTCTCCAACAATACGGCCTCCGCCAATAGGAAAGCCCAGCATGATTTCTAGGCATGAGGTGAAATTAAGCCCTGCCCCCTAAATTTAGGCCTATTAAAACCATGCCCCCGCCAATTTCTCACGTTGTTCGTTAGAACTTCATGAGGTGAGAGAAATGGGGGGGAAGGGCGGGTGTGGGGGGGGAGAAAACTTGCCTTTCGGAGTGCCTGCAGGTAGCCTAGGCAGAATAACCCTGATAGCCGATAGAAGCTCTCTTGAAGCAGAATCACCAGCCATTCGATTGGCCGGTAGAAGCGGCCTTGGAGCGAGCGCAACACTCCCTCACAGCACGAGGCTGCTTCTATCGGCCGATCGAAAGCTCCTTTGCAGGACACAGTCCCAGCTGCTTCGGGGTGAGGCATGGCTGCCTGTCCCCTCACCTTAGGGCGAGTCTCTTTCCGGCGATTGGAGCTCCCCAAGTGCGGTCAACAGTCACTTCGATCGGCGGTAGAAGCGGCCCTCGTGCAAGGGAGTGGTGTGTGTGCGCTCGCCCCAGACCGCTTCTACCGCGCCGAATCGGAAGTGACTGTTGACCCGCACTTGGGGAGCTCCAATCGCCGGAAAGAGACTGCCCTGAAGTCTCTTGGTGGGCCGCTCTTGGTGGGGGAGGAAATTAAGTCACTCCCGAAAAGACGGCCTAGCCGTTTTTTCGGGGGTCAAAAAAAAATAAGTCCAGGCCTTATTTTGTGAGAAACACGGTAATTGCCAACTTCAGGAAGATAACCAGGGACACTCCATGGGAAGAACGCCAACCAAGATAAACCTTCTTTAGGAATAAAACACTAATTTGTCTCCAGCGTCTGTTAGCACGCAAGTCCAACCCTTTTATGCAGCTCTCACACCTGCATCCCCTGAAGAGGATCATGGCCCCCTCCTCCCATGTAGATCACATTTTACCCTGATCCTCTCCTCCCTGCATGCCCTGGGATGGATAGGGGATGGGCCTGGGTCCTCCTCTGACTGCTCAGCAGGCCTCTGCTCTTCCTCAGCCTCCTCCTCCACCACCTCTGGAGCCACACTTCCACTCCCTGTTAGCTGTTCCTCCTCTTCCTCAGAGTCAGCCTCCACCAGGGGCATGACACAAAGCTTTGTGTAAATGTCTGTCTTCTATTTGCTTAGATAGAGATCTATTAGAGCAGTGCATCTCTCAAATTCGTGCTTCCCAGTATT
The DNA here is from genome assembly GCA_004320025.1 of Laticauda laticaudata. Taxonomy (NCBI): domain Eukaryota; kingdom Metazoa; phylum Chordata; class Lepidosauria; order Squamata; family Elapidae; genus Laticauda; species Laticauda laticaudata. The sequence goes on from BHFT01019771.1 coordinate 26,454, forward strand.
AATAAATTAATCCCATGGGTCTCTCTCTGCAAAAACAAACAGTGGTACTCAAAAGTCATCCAAAGTCAGTGTGCAAGTAAACAAAGAATAGAAGGCAGGAATAACCATTCCAATAAACTCTAGTATAGTACAATAATGAGTACATTAATGAGTTTTGATCTTCCAAAGAAGCTATTAAGTCTGGACACGGTTTCCCAAGTTTTCCTTAGATAATATTCTATCAAGAAATTATAAGATAGCTAATCTTTCTCTGGAAAATAAATCAGATATCTCTAATGCGTCCAAACTAAAAGACTTGATTTCATCTTTCCAATAGGCTATTATCAGTGGACATAGTGGTAATAATGTTCTTAGAAAAATATTCTGAAATGCATTAAAAGCAGATTTCAGGAGAGCCTCTGGAGCTTTCACCATGAGTAGGGAAAGAAAGACAAAACTGAAAAAATCGTCTATATATCTTACTAGCTCCATACCCGTGCTTTGCTATAAAATTATGTGGTCAGGCTTAGTTTTTGGGGAGGAAAATAAGGGAAAAAATTCTGTCTCTGTCTACCAGCATCCATTGGTATTCATCTGGCTAGTGTCCTGTCAATGTGTGAGAGAGTTGAGGGCTGTTTGGAAAATGAAACAGCATTTGCTGTGTGAGCAAGGAGACAGCAAGGAACCTGGGCGTGGCTTAGCTCAACTGTTCTGTACTAAAGCTGCTTGGTGCTGTGGGAAAGTAAAATTGAAACTCCTCTCTTTTGCTTGTGTTTTGCATTAAGAACAGATTTCTTTCAAGGTGGTTGAGGGGGAGAACTCCTTAGCATCAGAGCGTGTTAATAATAATATAGGGAATACTAATGCTCTAATGGTCATTTTGAAAAATCCTTTCATAGTGAGCACCTAGAAGTCAAGAGGAACATGCATGCCCAAATTTCAAGTTTGTAGGCTTTACGGTTCTGGAGATTTTGTGATGATGCGCCAGTGGTATTTCACTTTTATATATATAGATTTTCTTCCATGAGTAGGCACAAAATGTTGCAAGTATAGACGAAGTCCCATTTGCTTCATAGCCTCCTATTCTTTCTCAGGCAGTCCTACATCTTCCCAATGATTGCCTAAGGAAATATTTTTTCCTGCATTCTACCTGAATATCCTCTTGGGTAGCAGTTTTAGTGCATATGAGGGGGAGATAAACGCCCCACAAATTTGCATGGGAAAGACAGAAATGAACATCCTTCTCATTCAAGGACTTTGTGAGATGTATTCCTTTCAGCCTTATCCAAACTGGTGCCCAAAATAAATGCTTGGACAAGTTGTCAAGAATAGCCAGAAGACAGGCTCCAGCTCCAGCTCCAGATGGATCTTGGCAGACTTGAACCCTAGCCCCTATCTAAGAAAACGAAATTCAATTCAATTCCAAAGTAAGCTTTTACACTGAGGCAAGAAAAAACAAACGCACAGGTATAGAATAGGTAGAACATGGTTCAATAGTAGTAATTATGAGGGGGATCTTGGAGTCCTAGTGGACAATCACTTCAATATGAGCGAGCAGTGTGCTGTCACTGCCCCCCCAAAAAACGCTAGCACAATTCTAGGCTGCATCAACAGAGCCCCAGAATCAAGATTACGTAAAATGTTACTACGACTTTATAATCCTTAGTAACAGCAAACTTGCACCCAGTTTTGGTCACCACGATATAAAAAGGATGTTGAGACTCTGGAAAGAGTACAGAGAAAAGCAACAAAGATGATTAGGGAACTAGAGGCTAAAACATGAAGAACAATTGGAGGAATTGGGTATGTCTAGTTTGATGAAAAGAAGGACTAGGGGTGACATGACAACAGTGTCCCAATATTTGAGGGGCTCCAATAAAGAAGAGGGAGTCAAGCTATTCTCCAAAGCACCTGAAGGCAGGACATGAAGCAATGGGTGGAAACTCATCAAGGAGAGAAGAAACTTAGAACTAAAGAGAAACTTCTAGACAGTGAGAATAACAAAACAGAATAATGGAGTTGGAAGGAACTTTAGAGGTTTTCTAGTCCAACCCTCTTCACAAGCAGAACTTATATAATTTCTATATATAATAAATAACCTATATTATAAAAAGTGACTTTCCAATCTCTTCCTAAAAACCTCAGTGAGTGGGCACCCACAGTTTCTGAAGGCAAGCTGTTCCACTGGTTAACTGTTCTCACTGTATAAGACGGGGCATGCAACACTGTGTAGAATAGAATGGAATGGAATGGAATGGAATAAGGGACCTTGGAGGTCTTCTAGTCCAACCCCTGCTCAGGCAAGAAACCCAATGCTATTTCAGAAAACGGCTGTCCTATCTCTTCTTAAAAACTTCCAGTGTTGGAGAATTCAGAACTTCTGGAGGCAAGTTGTTCAACTGGTTAATTATTCTGTCAACACCAGGAAGGCCATGGAAGGATTCCAGAAATTTTAATCCCAGCACACCCCAAAAGGCTGAAAATGGGGAAGTGGAAATTAAGTTCTAATTGATACAATTTCACATATGTCTCTCAAACGACATCCAAGCTTTTCAATAATCTTAAACCATAATATGGTATGCTGTCTTAACACAAATACATGAACCCCACTATTGTGGCTTACTAAACAAATGCATCCTGAGTTAGTTCTGTGTGTGCACTCAGCTAATATGAGAACTGAATCAAAGCCTGGTGAAACTTGGTGCCCTGAGGAACCTGCAGGTGTAAAAGGAGACCGAGAGAGAAACACACACAGACATACAGAGGAATTATGTACAGTAGGAACGTCTTCGGAGCTTCTATTATTCAAAGCAAGGAAAACATTGCACTCCAAGCCCAGAAAAGTGCAAATGCCTTTTAAAATATCTAAATGATGAGCGATGTTTTCATGAATCCCTGACTTCAATTAGACTTGCGTAGGTTTAACTCCTTTGGGTTCTTATTCTCGATTTGACTTCCACCAGCAGTTGCTATAGCAGCCTCCTTTGAAAGACCAGATGTCAATTGTAATCTAGTAATAGCAGCTTGCTCTAGTACACGAGATCCTCAGAGCTCACCTAACTGGGGGGAGAGGGAACTGGGCTAAAAACTTTCAAGATGCAACCTAGGGATGTCTGCCTCCTTATCTGTGGACTCCGCTATCGCTAACCCCATATTTCTCCAGCTGCCTCTGGGTTGCACCGATACTTTGTTCAATGCCATTCCCCCCCCCCCCNNNTTCCCCCCCCCCCCAAAAAAAGGAGCATAACGTTTGTCTTCAGTTGTCTCTGGAAGCTTATAAGCAGAGCATGATGGAGATTTGTCTTCTGCCCCACGGAGATAGAAGGGCTCATCAAGTTATTTGGACCCCATCCAAACACTGGCTAGCACTGCTTCATGCACCTTTGACTGCAACGAGTATCAATCTCAAGATAGCCTTACACGAATCCGAAAGGTTTTTTACTCCAGGCACAAGAACCAAGGCTCTTGACAAAGGTTTTCTCCCTGCTGTGGGCCCAAGGTGCATATAATTTACACCTATGGAGGAGTCCTTTGATTCAATTTTGCATCAGCTGAGGGCCCAAGTCATGCTTTTGCCTCCAAATCTGAAGCACCAGTGCAGCCTTTTAGATTTGAAGGGAAAAAAGCATTTGTGGAGTTCTCAGGAAGCACCTGCCTGCAATTCCTTCAAGCAGCTGCAACTATTCCTGTTCTCTCTCCAATAAGCCTGGGAAAGGATGCATTTGGCTTGAAGAGCTGGAGATGTTTAGCATATCCACATCCTACTGCTCCAAAGCCTTTGACTGCAAACTGTTGCACAACCCTACTGCACATCAATACGTTCACGGTCTCAACAAGTATCTTGATGCTTCTTTGTAGCACAAACTGTGTGATACCGCAATTCCGAAAAAGATAAATGAATTGGTGTGATCCCCCTACATCAGGGGTCCCCAAACCACGGTCTGGGGATTGGGCATCGGTCCCCTGGCAAGCCGGAAACCGGGCCGCACAAACAAACAAAAGCCTCATTCACGGGAAGCACAACGTGAAACACGGCACCACACATGGCACCACACAAAACCACGCCCCCTCCGGTCCATGGGTAAACTTCTCTCTGCAGAATCGGTCCCTGGTGCCCAAAAGGTTGGGGGATGCTGCCCTATGTGAATTAAACTAATAATAATGTTACTGTTGCAAAGGGGAGGCAATAAATAATGTACTGCTTCTGTTTTAATAATTTCACCTTAATCTATTTAATGCTCAAACTTTGCACTGAACAGAATAGAATATAATACTTTTATTGGCCAAGTGTGATTGGACACCCAAGGAATTTGTCTTGGTGTAAATGCTCTGAGTGCACATAAAAGAAAAGATACATTCATTAAGAATCAAGAAGCATAAGGTGCAACACTTAATCATAGTCATAGGGTACAATAAGCAATCAAATCATTCTAGGAAACAGTCAATATAAATCGTAAGGATACAAGCGACAAAGTTACAGTCCTACAATCACAAGTGGGAGGGGAGGGGTGATAAGGAGTGATGAGAAGATTAATGTGCAGACTTTATAAATTGTTGAGGGAATTAGTTGTTGAGGGAATTAGTTGTTTAGTAGAGTGATGGCTTTCAGGAAAAACCTGTTCTGGTGTGCAGTGCTCCATAGTGTCGTTTTGAGGGAAGGAGTTGAAACAGTTTACGTCCGGGATGTGAGGGGTCTGTAAATATTTTCACAGCCCTCTTTTTGACTCGTGCAGTATACAGGTTCTGGATTGAAGGCAGGTTGGTAGCAATTCTTTTTTTTTTTTTTGGCAGTCCTAATTATTCTCTGAAGTCTGTGTTGGGTTGCAGAGCCAAACCAGACAGTTATGGAGGTGCAGATGACAGACTCAATAATTCCTCTGTGGAATTATTGGGCAGTTTGAGCTTCCTGAGCTGTCACAGAAAGAACATTCTTTATTGTGCTTTTTTGATGAAAAATAAAAGATGTCTATGTTGACACAAATAAGTACATTGGAAGAAAGAAAATGTTTTGCTTCTCATCCAGTTGCTTCTTGAAAAAGCACGTTTGGGACAACCACAAACTGCATGACTGAGAATCTCCACAGAATAATTTAACTGATGCATTGATCTTTGAAACTGCTTGCTCAAATGCAAACAAACAGTGGTGTTGTACTAGGGCAACTATCTGTGCACCCAAAGCTATCACAAATTACTTTCAAACTAATGCCCCATAATTCTGACTGTACTCTAGAGCAGAGATCTCCAAACTTGGCAACTTTAAGACTTGTGTACTTTAACTCCCAGAATTCTGGGAGTTGAAGTCCACAAGTCTTAAAGTTGCCAAGTTTGGAGACCTCTGCTCTGGAACATGCTTATCCAATCTTTTGGCTTCCTGGGCCGCATTGAATGAAGAACCGTCTTGAGCTACATATTTATTTTATTTATGGAAGAGAATTTATATGGCCACCCAACTCACTCAGTGACTACATATATAATGTAGTTAACGTATATAAAAAAATTCCTTGATTCTTTTTATATTTATTACTTTATGGGGTCACATTACTAGCTATGTAGGATTATCTGAAGCCCGTGGACTGGACAGGTCTGTTCTAGAATATACTGCCAATCCATTTTTGTGCTAAGAATCAGTTCTAGCCTAAATAATGAAACAATAATGTCTGGCTAATTAGAACACATATAATGTTTCCATAAAAACAGGTTTGATTTTTGACTCAAAGTTGTTCTTAAATTATGTACACTCATAAATATACAACAACAACAGAATGAGAATGAACCTCAGAGGTCTTTTAGTCCAACCCCTTGGTTAACCAGAAGACCCTTTACCATTTCAGAC
>BHFT01019773.1:0-15558 GCA_004320025.1 Laticauda laticaudata
CCCCTGAAATTTTGCTCGTCCGCTGTGTCCTTTATGCATACGTTTTGCGTCCGTTGGCCAGTGGGACCGGGCCTTTATATGCTTCTATTGAAAAAGAGCCTGTTTGTCACTAAAGTAAATGTACTGTATTTAAATCTTGTATATACCCAGAGTCCATTCCTGTCAAACTAAAAGGGGAGTTAGGGATTTTAAAGCATACTTAATTAAGCACATATTTAGGTGTGTGGATTTTATTTGTACAATAGCTTAGATAGTTCCCAAATAACCTGTATAAGAAGCAATGAAGGTGGTTTGATTTTTCTTAATGGATTATTGACCCAATGGAACCTTAGAGGTTTCAATGGTTTCTTCGCAGAGGGGTGATAATGGAAAACATAGATGCTGGACATCATATGCCGCCAGAAGAACAAACAAACCAAGGTTTCCATGGAAGGGTCATATCCAAAAATATTCCATGCAAAGGAATGTAAGAAAAATGAGGTTTATTGCCAATTAAGAGGGACCTGAGATGTATTTAGCAATCTCAGTGATGACATCCTGTCATTTTAACATGGCACTCTCTATTTCATTTCCATCCATAATGTCTTTATCTGGCCCATTTAGTTTGGGTGGTTAGCATAATGCTTCTATTCTGTTTCCTGGTAGCTCTTGCTTGTTAATTAATCATTAACACTCTGATTAATGCAGAGAATAGTCTCTCTTTCAGATCTTTGGTCTTCCTGTATTTAGAAAATCATGTTTACTGTGTACTGTCACCATGTGTCACCCCCAAAAGCAAGAATAGTGTGTGGTGATTCTTCCAAGCTGAGTTCATTATTGTTTCACACTTCTAGACAAAAATCTTGCCAGACTGAACATTCTGTTATCTGCATCTATAATGTACTCTGCTTGGGGAGATTGTCTTCACTCTCTTTCTCTCACTCATGATATCTGAGTTGAGTCGTTGCCTCTTATTGCTCTGGAATGGATTCCGTTCTTCCTGGGAATGGGACACCTCCCCACGGCCAACTTCCCATGGGACAACTCACCCGAGGGACAATTCAACAATTCAATATAATTATTTTAAGTAACTAAAAGATTATTTAAATTTTTGTCATTCACATTTCATTTAGTCCCTCCTTTTGGATCCTTTCTTTAATGATTCTATTCCACCATTTCTTCAATATTAGTATAACTCTTGTTCTATGGCAACTTGTCCCATGGCAAGTTGACTGTGACATGTTGTCCATGGCTGTGTTGAGATGGCCATGGCAAGTTGGCCATGGCAAGTTGTGCTAGACCCATCCCTCCTAGGGATCCACCTCCTCATTACATTCCATCACATCTTGAACAGCAATAACAACAATAAATTTCATATTGAAGACAGGTATACTTGCTCAAAAATGGAGGTAGTAAGAGGATTATACTGCTAAGTTAATTTTCTTGGAGATATCGATCATTTAAATATGGTTGTAGCTTTTTCTTAGAAGCAGCATTATAACCCAGCTTGGAGACAAATTTTTACCAAGTTATATTTTCAGCTTGCCTGACGGCAAATATGTAGTGGTTCCAGTCTAACAAAAGAGATTGCATTTCTGATAATGCATACATGGAAAACATTGCTCATTATGTTTGCTTTTGTAAATCTACTCCTAGAGAGAGATTTCTCCCTCCATTGATTAGGAAAATGGCTGCTAAGACCCCCACTAAGATAATCTGTGGCTTGCTATGGGGAAATAATATTGATATTATCCATCAGAAGTTTTAGTTTGCAGTTGCTGACAAGATAGGATATATATAATAAAACTATTGTTATAAACTTAATGGAGAGTGGTTTAAGCAATGTGGAAATTAGATGGTAGATTGCCTGGCCTTGTGTCGTTTCAACTCATTTTAAAGACATATAGTTACTTATATAATCAATCTGATAGCCTTCCACTCTATTTTCTATATTTCTGTGCTTCTCTGCCAGTTTTTAAAACAGATTTTTAATAAAAACTTGGTGCACACATTTGCCAGATTGGAAATATATCCCCAAAATACACTGATAAAAACAAATCAGACTTATCCTGACCTGCATTTTATAAAGCCCATGTCACACCGAACCAATGGATGCAAAGAGGATGTAAAATGGACAAAAAACCTTGCCATCCGTTCGAAAACGCATGTACTCACTGCCTCCGTTGGCTTCTCTCTATCCGTCCAGCATCCATCTATTGACGTTTCATCTGCTCTAATTTTTTGGGCTTGCCTAAAAACTTTTGCGTGGAAAATGTTACCAGTTCGTCTGTTCTGCATCTTGCAACGCATCCGCTACGCATCACGCTACGCATTCCAGTGACGCATCCGCTATTATCCACTTCGCATCCGCTGTGCATCCGCGCAAACGGCATCCGCCAGACGCAGGGGAGGAAGCGGAAACGGAATGCGGAAGGAGCGGAACAGATTGCAGAATGTGAATGCAGAACGATGACAAGCAGAAACAAAGTGTTAAAGTGGAAAAAAAGTTCGCAGAGGGGTACTATCTCGATATTTAGATGCTAGAGGATGGCCTAGAAGATGCCTAGAGGATGCGCAAAGGGGACACCTATACGCCTATAAAAAGGGGAGCAACTTCGTCTGCATCTCACTTTCAGGACACCAGCAGCCCACCTGTGCAGACCTCTGCAGACCTTCATCTGACTTTCTTCTCCCACAAGCAGTCTGGTCAGTTCACCCGGTGGATTGTACCACAGTCCTTTTGGCAGCCCAGCCATCCTTCTGCACAGTACGAAGCCATCTTACAGGCCTTGTGAACCTCTAGCTACCGGGAAGAAAAAGAGGCAGCCAAGAAGCGTCTGGGTCCGAAAATGCGATCGGGAGAAGAGCGAGTTGGACTGTACAACAAGCTGATGGTGGGAGCTCAGGACGAGGACACATCGGGCGTCCAGAACTTCATGAGGATGCCTCCAGCCATGGTTTTGAGGTGAAGTTGCAGTGCCTGACCACCCAGGTTGACCAAAGGCACAACACGCAACTTCCGGCCCAGCCTGGAACCTGGCTCAAGGTGGCACTCACTCTTGCGCCACCTGGCCTTCAGGGACACCTACAAAAAGCAATGCAGTACGGCTGGAGGGTGCCACACCAAAAACACCGATCAGCATTGGTGCGTCAGAGAAGTGGTGCAGGCATCATCGAAGAATACAAGGAAGGGAGCTCCTCCAATGCCCCTCCACTGAAGAAGGATGGAAGAAAGTTACAGAAGCAGTTGTTCAGAGGTGGGAACTTTCCCCCACACCATTGGAGCCCATAATGCAAGCCGTGGACTCAAAGCTCCAGGCCAACTCGGGGTCCACTTATTTCAACTACAAGGGCTTCTTCAAGCATCGTCCTCTTCGCATGGTCGATGGCTGACTTACAAGTTCATGTTACATCACCTCAGGCGAACGGGCATCTTTCAGATGCCCAGGTTATACAACACCGTCACCTCAAGGAGGGGCTGGAAGGCAACCTATCGTGGGCTTCCCAGGATCCAGACCCCTGCCCAATGACACGCAAAATGTGCCCTACTTTCATCGTGGGGGATGACGCCTTCTCCCTCAGAACCCCACCTCATGAGCCATACACTTCCAGACTCCTCACCGTTGAAGAGAGGATCTTCAACTACAGGCTGTCCAGGGCAAGGCGGGTGGTGGAGGAGATGCCTTTGGCATCCTGGCCAACAGGTATCCAGTTACTTCTCACCACCATGGCAGCCATCGCCCACAAGGACCGTTGAGGAGGATCGTGGTAAGTTTGCTGCATCCTGCACAAATCTCATGCGCATCCGCTACCCAGTCTGCAGGGAACAGGCTTGTGGACCGATCAAACAGGCAATGGGGAAATGAGCCTGGGGAATGGAGGCAAGGGCGAAACCTGATCGACATCAGGGATTCAAGCCACAACAGAGCCCAGGGAAGGGAAGAAGCAGCGCAACCTCCTGAAACACTGGTGCAACTCCCCAGCTGGAGCGGTGGAGGTGGCAAGACAGGATGGTAGATGCTTAATGATGCTTCCTGTCAGCCTCATCATCACACGGATTGAGATTTGGCCATGTATGTTGGGTGGGCCTACAATGAACAGGGATTAATAAAGAGTTGTGTTGTGTTCAAATGTGTGGATCCAATGCTTATATTGTTAGTTGATAAAAAGGGCCATAGGTGTGGCACCTGGGGGGTAGGCCATACAGTCCACTTGCTTGCCCACTGGAGGTTTTCTTATCCCACAGCTATTAGCCATCCAAAGTTCCCTGCTCATTCCACAGGTATCCCTGCCCACCCTACTGCTATCTTAACCCCACCCAACAGAAGCATGCAAAGGCTTAAAGCCAATTCTAAAGTTTCACCAGGACTTTATTAAAACCAAAGAAATGAAGCAAGGTGTGAATCAAGATAAACTTTATGAACAACAAGCTGTAAAAAACAAGGTCAAGTGTCCAAATAAAGTCACAGGTAGCAGCTACCAGTCTCTGGCACTCTCTTGGTCACTCGGAGGTGTGCCCCAGTCTCAGGGTGAAGGTCTTATGTGCTGTGGTGGTGGGTGGTTGCTGGAGTGCCCTCCCCGACGAGGGAGCAACAGGGACGTGTGTTGAGGAAGGTGTCGCGACAGGCTGGCTCAGCCCCACGATGCTGAGAAGTTCCTTCCTCCATGGCCATGGGGTGTCAGGCCCCAGTACTGATGCAAGATGTACTGAAGCGGGCTTGGCTGTGGGGTGGAGGAAGGATAGTGTAGTGGGCTGTCTGCTCTGCAGCTGGGTGAGGACTGCATGGGTGGCATTGCTGTCGTCGGTGGCATCATTGTCGTGGTGCATAAACGTGGCATCAGTGGAGACATGGAGGCAATGGTGTCGCCCGATGACTCTGTTGCCTTGGAGTGGGAAGGGCTGCTTGCTGGTGCTGCTGAACCTCTGGTAGCTGTAAGCCCGGTAGGTGAGGGCCTGTGGGGAGCCTTGGGAATGGGAGGGACATCACCTGGGGTGGAGTAGCAGACCTGACTGGGTTGGGAGCAGGTCCTCTGGTTCTGGAGGTTTGTGAAGCAGCTCCATGACCGGTCCTTCACCAGCTGGTACTGTGGATCCGCCATGTCCTTGAGGGGTCTGGTGTGACATAGGAGGAAGGGTCTTGCAGTTGGAGGATGAGGAGTCAGTGTGGACCAGGCTGAGAGAGGAGATCTATGCTGATGCGGATGGTGTCCCTGATCTCCGCAGGAAAGTTGGCTCAGCCCTCCTGCTGTCCGGTCTCTACCTTTCTGCAGCAGGCGGAGCTGGGGGTGTGGATGCGGCTAGGACTGTGCTGGACTCGATGTCTCCTCTCTCCCACCGCACCAGGGATTCCTCTGCACTTCCACCATGCTTACCACAACCTGTCGGGGTTCCCGCCTGGCATGCCTCCAAGAAACCTGGCCTGGAGGCAGGGACTGACTCTCGGCCGGAAGAGACTGGCTCTCAGCAGGCTGCCGGAGAGAGAGGGTAGTGAGAGGGGCTGCTGGTGGCTCCTCAGTGGGGACCTCACCCTCCAGAACTGCACCTGGCCATTACATAGTCTCTCTGTCTGTCAGCTTCACAGTGCCTGCCAGATTTCTTCAGTAGCAGGCTTCCCAGTACAGGTGTGCATATGTTCCACCAGCCAGGGAGCACCTCCGAAAGTGTAACGCGCATACTCTCTGCCCTCTCTCTCCAAGCAAGCCTGCTTCCGCTTGGTGTCCCCTGTACAGCCAGTGTCCCTTCCACCACGAGATATCATTCTCTCCTCAGCCACTCCAGCACCTCTCCTCGGCGCGCCCTTCCTCAATGTAGTATTGCCTCCTTCCCCATCCCGCATACGCCTCCTCCTCCCTTTGGCTGGACCAGATGTGCCCTCATCAGAGGGCTCCCAGGTAGTAGGGCTGCTCCTCCACACCACCACACAAGCTGCACCAGCAGGATTTATCATCATCATCATCGTATCCTCCACCAGCAGAATCATAATCATCATCATCATCAGCAGCAGCCAACAGTCATAACATCATCAGCAGCAGCAGCGGCAGCGGATCAGCAGCAGCAAGACCAGCAGGAACCAGGATCAGCAGCAGCTTAGAGTAAAGCACCAGCAGGGGCAACAAGTCCAGGAGCACGAGCAGGACCAGGATCAACCTACTGCGACACGACTGGAGCAGGACAGCAAGGACGAGGCAAGACAGGGAGCACGAGCAGAGAAGGCAAAGTCCAGGAGCACGAGCAGGACAGCAGACCAGCAGGACCAAGAGCAAGCTTTCAAACAGAGTAAGCACCAGCAGAAGGCCCCAGCACCAGCAGAAGCCACCAGGTTCACCAGGAGGCAGCTTCAGCAACATAGAAACCCCATCAGAGAAGCTAGTTCAGGGCCAAGGGTAGCAGGAGGTTGTGCCCTAGGTCCCTCTTTGCCCAAGATGCACAAGCAGGCTGCTGTTAGGCTCTTCGAGTCTCTTCCTCTCCCATGGTTGTAGGGTTTGCTGCTGGCACGGAGGCTGGGCAGGCACCCAATGGCTGGGCAGGGAAGCCAGGCACGAAGGCTGGCAGGGCCAGGCACGAAGCCTGGAAGGAAGCCTGGCAGATAGGCTGGCAGGGAAAGCCTGGAAGGAAGCCTGGCAGGTGAGCCTGCAGGAAAGCCTGGGCAGGAAGGCCTGGCAAGGAAAGCAGGGAGGCAGCCAGGCAACCAAGGCTTGCGCTGGAAGCGGCTGCAGCAAGGCTGCAACGCAAGGCTGGCAGGCAGCGCATGCAGGCAGGGGCAGGGCAAGAACTCGAAGTGTCCAGCAGCAAGTCTTTCCTCGGGAATGCTGGCCACGTGCGAGCTGCTTCCCTTTATATCACGGTGCTTGCAGCAATGGCATTCCCCCCGTCGGTTCCGCTGTCGCATCCGCTAGGCTTCTGCTGTGCACTGCTTTATCCGCTGTGCATTCCGCTCTGCATCCGCTGTATCCGTTCCCGCGTCCGCTTCGGCTGAGGCCCCTGTGAAGCCCAGCGGTTGTGCCATCCATCCCGCCCATCCGCTTCCTCCGCTGGGCTTCCCGTTTCCGCATGCCTTTGCATCGCACCTGCGTCCTCCACCGGTCCGTGTTATCCGCTCCAGTTATGCAAAAGGTTTGCCCCTTTGAGAAGCGGATAACAACGGATGGAACATTTTGCTCGTCCGTTGTGTCCTTTTTGCATCTGTTGGCCGGTGTGACATGGGCTTAAGCTGCATCTTCCAAAAATCCCCTCAACCTTCTCCCCATAGCTTGGTATGTGGTGAGACATACCAAGTTCTTAGTGGTGAGACTTCTTGTATAAAAAGTCTGTGAGGTCCTTGGTGCTCTCTGAGCTCTGTTGTTCTCTCTATATACTAGTGGCTTGCCTTGTCAGTATTGTTGGGAATGCTTTTAGTGGTTTTTTGAATGGTATGTAAATATTATTTATCTCTATGTTTCTATTGATGGCTGATTTGTTTGAGTGAATCAATGAATGTATTCTTTATTGGCCAAGTGTGATTAGACACACAAGGAATTTGTCTTGGTGCATATGCTCACAGTATTAAAGAAATTCTGTGCTTTTGAACTTTTGGACTGCTGAAACAGAACCATGACCAGAGATAGCTCATAAGATTTATCTTCCAAAAATCCCCTCAGCTTTCTACATGAAGCTGAGTACAATATGTACTCAGCAATTTTATTTGTTAAACAAGTGTTTTTGGAGAAAATATATGATTTTACCACAACCACATAATCAGCGTCATTGATAATGAGAGCATAAATCATCATTCTAGAGCAGGGGTGTCAAACTCACATCATCACCACATCGTCATAGGACTTTTCTCCCTTTTGTTAAACTAGGGATGGGTGTGGCCAGTGCATGATGCATCTGGCCCATGGGCTGGGAGTTTGATAGCCCTGTTCTGGACCATTCAAAGAAAGCTAACCACAGACCCTTCCTTTTAATAAAAAGTATCAACATATTTCCAAACATACAGATAGATTATTTTTCAAAAATAAGAAATCAATGTCATCTATGCAAATCCAATACAACCTGTGCAACCTCCATTTCCCAGACCTTCCTAAACATTCAAATGGATTTTGCTTGTGTGTGCATGTGTAAATGGAACTTTAAATATGGGAACATTGGATGCTATTCAATTAAGGATTCTTACATTTAGATGGATGAAGCAATGAGACTCTACAAAGCAAAAAAAAAAAAAAGGTGGGGGGGAAACCAAACAGATGTGTCTATTTTTATGGAAGACCCTGTTTTCAAAATGAACTTCATCTATCTTTTCTCCATTGTTCCTCTCTGGAATTCTTTGGAAAGTCTCCACCTTTATTTCATTTTATGTCCAGCATCTAGTAACACAATAAATAAATATTCCACTTCCACCATTTGTACACCATGGGCAAAAGCAGCCCTTGGGCAAAAGGGCTGTGTCTTTTGAAGCCATAGAGAGACCAAACTAAGTGAACAAGGGAAAGAACAGATAAATCTGCATTGGATTTTTCTTTCTTTTTCTTGGCTCACTTGTTAGACTGCTAGAATGAACTGTGCTCCAGATGATATTTAAAGGTCATTGTCCAGGATTGCCCATTTGCTCTTCCCTGAACTAAATCTCCCATGGCAAACTAGCACCATAAATCCATCCAATGTTGTTAACACATTTTGGAAGGGAGAAAGTACTCCTGTGAAACAGGGAATTCTCATAAAAGCACCAAACAATTATCCATGGGAAGAAAGAGTTGTCAGATTTAGATTAAGTGGATCATATATATATATGAATTTCATAGGAAAGAAACTTTGATTGGAACTAAAAAGCAAGGAATTGTCTGCTGTCTTGTTCATTGGAGTGAATTTGTGTGGATCTCTGATCTTCTGATATCTGATATCAATCAATCCAAGACTTATTTACTTGTTTGTTTGTTTGTTTGTTTGTTTAATTTCCCTATCTTTCCACCTTAATATTTTGCTTGGTGCCAAGTGTTCTGCATGATGACATAACTTCAGGACAATCCACACAAACCTACTTGCAACATATTATGTACCAGTAAAGGAGAATATTTATAGATTGAAATAAGGGGTCCTTGGTGCTCTCTGAACTTGGTGGTTTTTTTGCAGGTATTTCATTTCCCATACTAGGTAACATTATCAGTGATCCCCCTAGTACTGATGATGTTACCTACTTTGGATAATGAAACATCTGCAAGAAAACCACTTAGCTCAGAGAGCACCAAGGACCACTCAATATGTTCTTTGCCTGGGTTATTCTCCAATTACATGGACCACGGCAACATAAATCAAGCAGTTTGGGTGAACTGTCATTGACATGTTATTTGATGGAGTTATTTATGCAGGGTTATCTGGACACTCTGGGTCTCCAATTTCAGTGTTTTAGTAATACCCCTATGAAGAAAGATATTAATAATGTTCATGATTTTACCAATGAATTTACTAATGGTATGGCAGCTTTAAAAATTGGGCTCATTAACACTGCTGAAATTTCAGAGTATTTGAAAATGTACTCTCTATCATTCCAGAAGAAAGGACATGGAACAATAGATTATAAATTATAGTAAATTAAATGCCTGAAAGTTGGGCGTGTGGAGGCAGCTTCCTAAAATTTCAAGCAGTTTGAGATTGGGTCCAAGATCCAAAGAGATGATGTGCTTGGGCCAGGGTTCCCCAAATTTGGCAACTTTAAAACTTGTGGACTTCAATTCCCAGAATAGCATAGCATAGAGAATTATGGGAGTTGAAGTCCACAAGTCTTAAGGCTGTTGAGTTCTGTTGAGGTGCTTAATGTGAGTTCCTGAACTCAGCAGGAGATTGAACTCAAGAGGTTTAAATGCCAGCAACTCTAAATTATTTATTTATTAAATATATAAGGCTGCCTCTGGACAACTTACAAATATATACATACATACATACATACATACATACATACATACATACATACATACATACGCGCGCACACACACACACACACACACAATTATTTTTTAAAAAAGAGTTACATAAGAACTAAGACCAAGAGATGGACAGCATAAGAGTGGGGTCTTCTCATTCCATCAACCGCCTCTAGCATGGAGTGCCCATTTCTGAGCTCCAAGACAACTGACAAAACCAGTTTTAGGGGCTTTTTTTAGGAGGCCAGAAGTTGGGATCCCTTCAAGGGTGGAATGTTCCACAGGGTGGGAAAGGCTCTTTTCCACAGTGGGAACACTGAACCTATCCATCCAAACAGTGAGAACAATCAACCGGTGGAAGGGCTTGCCTCCAGAATGTGGCCCATCACTGGAGGTTTTCAAGAAGAGATTGGACAGTCCTTTGTCTGAAATGGTTTAGAACCCCCTGCTTGAAAACCAGGTTGGACTAGAAGACCTCCAAGGTGCCTTCCGGCTCTGCTATTCTGTTATCCTCTTCTCCTTCATTCCACCAGCTAAAATTCCTTCACAGACGGAGTCTGAAGTAAGTCCCTCTTTTTGGAACACATCAGGTGGGCTAGTCCCATTGGGGTGAGGTGGTGCCTGAGATATGACTTCAACTCTTAGAACCCATGATTATGAGTGACCTAGGGTTTAAAAGCATCACACTTGACTTAGTTAAGACAACAAGAGTTGCTGAATATTCTATCACTCCTGTTTAAGAAATGAATGCCCTTAGGCTGTGGAGAAAGTCATGAGCTTTTGCATCAAAGCATACTTGATGTCAAAAAGAATGGGCATGCATCTGAGATGTGTAAACATTTTCATTTCTTTTCTGGGCTCCTCCAATCAATTACCATAAGCAATGTGCTGATTGCTTATGTGCTGAAGTGATAACACTTTTGTGCTGAGTGTTTCTGTCACTCTCTCTCGGAAGAAGCAGGAGCATCTTCAAAGATGTTATAGTAAGAAACTGGGTTTTCACACAGGACTGTGAATAATTCAACATTTGGAAAGGCTGGGGATGGGGGGAGAAAAGCATCCGCGCACTGAACCCAAAACAGGTTGCCTTTCTTTCATTGCACTTCCCTCCCACCCTTCTTTATTCGTAGGAATAAAATGCTGGGGGATGTAAAAAGAATATAAAATAAAATGTAGGAGACAGTGATGGATGAATGAAGGATGGTTTAGGGGGTGTTCTTGTGTGGGAATGTGCACAAGTTCCTCCTTAACGGGCTTTGCGAAGCCGTGGCAGTGCAAGGTACAAATTAAATGCAAACATGTCTTTTTGGCTCGCGTTGTGCAGAAATTTTGACAGCTTCTCTTCATGTTAAGCATGCAGTCTAGCCAGGGTTGTTTAGTTTTCATGTTGCATGCAATCCTTTAACATGAGTTTTTCCAAAAAAAAAAAAAATATGGGTCAGTCAGTCAGAAATGCTCCCTGCTTTTTTTATGTCCCTCTGTTCCTCCCATCACTTCATTTCATCCTCATTCTGAATTTTTATCCTGAATTCCTTTCTTTATTCTCCTTTCCCTGCTGGCCTCCTTTCCTCTGAATGTGCACGTTTTGTGGGTCAGAGAAATATCTTGCTTTGGTGGGAAAAAAGATGATGATTATCATCCTTGCGTCTCTTGTTTTACTTCCGCCCCCCCCCTCTCGTTTTCTAAAAAAGCAGATATTGCAGCCATAACAATGTTGCACAGATGCATTTTCTTCACTCAGGATAGAGGAAACCTTCCAGGGATGACAGACCGTTGAGTGATTATTCGGAGTTATGTCCGATCCCCAAAAATGCCATGTGTGAACCTGTTTCAAAGTTGTGACAGCTGCACCAGAGCTTATGTCAAGGGACCACATCCCACCGAAAGGCCTGCAGGGCTTGGACATCCTCCCCATAGGCCCCACATTGATCTTCTGAAGATCTCTGGGCCTCAGGTTGTGGAAGGCGGGCAGGCCAGGGTTTTCCCCCAGGCCATGCTGCAGCCATTCAAGCACAGCCATTTTGTGGGGCACCAGTGGGACAAAATGGAGGCTACCGGACACCCCCCACCCAAATTTTTTCCCTTCCATTTGCTGCCTTATAAACAGGTCTCCTTAGTGCTGGAGAAGCTTCTGGACATGACTGAAAACCTTTGCAGTGAGATATATACTCCCAGCAGATAAAGGGAATGCCACAGTAGTAATGGATAGAAAAGACTACGAAACAAAATTGACAGACCTACTCCAACACTCCACATATCAAACCTATAAACTAAGACGCCAACCACATATCTGGAAAAATTAAACCAAGAAGAAAATTATAACCAGCCACATAAGCAAGAAATCCAACAGACGATCACGCCAAGAGAAAAATCTTGCCCCAAACTTAACGGCCTCCCAAAAATACACAAAGAAGGCATACCTCTCAGACCCCACAGTCAGCTTCCAAGGAGCACTACTACAAAACATAGCTAAAACACTTAACAAAAGCAACTACAGCCCCATGCTGAAACCACAGCTTTCATATGTACAAAACTCATACCTCTTCTTAGAAATTGATGAAAGATCTACAAGTGGAACAAGAAGATCTGCTTGTAAAGTTTCACGTGGTTTCACTATTCAATCAAGTCCCGATAAAAGAAACTCTTGAAATCATCAAAAATAAATACCAACCGCAGCTAAACACCTCATGGAACTAACAGAACACTGCTTAAACCAACACACTATTTCATATACAAAGGACAAAGATACAAGCAAATTGAAGGAGCCCTATGTGGAATCACCACCTGTCACCATCATTGCAAACGTGTTCATGAAGAATTCGAATCCAGAGCCCTGGCTAATGCCAACCGCACTAGCCCAAACATGGCTAAGATACATCGATGACACATTTGTGATTTGGCCCATGGAAAGAAAACCTAAACCAATTTCCTAACACACCTAAACAGCAACACACCCCAAATCAAGTTCACCATGGAAATTGGAATAACAAACACCTACAATTCCTAGATGTACTAATCTACAAAAGAACAGATGGCACACTAGGACACACCTATACCAGAAGAAAAACACACACAACCGCTTCCTCAATGCCCAGTCCCACGCACCACCCAGCACAGATAAATTCCGTGCCAAAACACTAATCACCAGAACCAAACGCCTGGCAGACAAGACACATAAAAAGACCTGAAACTAATGCACCCTGACTAAAGTACTGACAGACAACGGCTTCCACAAAAAGCAAAATCACCAGCTTGATCCACAAAAAACACACTAAGACATAATAGAGACGCTAGAAGATTAACAGACCTATCGGACAGCTGTCTTGCCCTACATAAGAGGTACTAACAGACAAAATCAGTGAGATACTACACAGGCATCACATCAAGAACTGGCTTCAAAACAGACAAAAAAAATAGCAGCCATCCTTAGAACCCCAAAAGACAAAATTGACCGCTGGAAAACCAAGGCATATTCAAAGTTCCCCTGGGCATCAATGCACGGGCCACATACATTGGACAGACCAATAGAAGAATAAGTACCCGACCTAGATGAACACAAAAATGCAGTAAAAAAAGCTGGACCACACACTCGCTCACTAATCCAACACATTGAAAGCCACAGGTCATAAATCAACTTCATGGCATCCAAAACCCTAGCCACTATAAAAAACCCCAGCCACAGATCATCAGAGAAGCCATAGAGATTGAAAAAAAGACCTGAAGCATGAATAGAAGAGATGATTGGCTGCGGTGTGTTTCTCATTGGTTGATCACATCACATTAGTATATACTGTTCTCAAATTGGAGAGGCACAGTAGTGTCGATAGACACAGGCGTGCGGTGAGGATTTCTGTTGAAGCACGCTCCACCTGAAGAAGATGATGAATGAGATTTCGTTGAAACGTCACCAAAATACTTCCAATTTTACGTGGGAGAAAACCCGAATAACCAAAGATATATATATATATATATAACCTCAGAACAAATATATATGTATATGTATATGTATATGTATATGTATATGTATATGTATATGTGTATGTGTATGTATATGTATATGTGTATGTCTGTATGTATCTGTGTGTGTATATGCTTTGTGAACAGTGTATTGCCTGAGTCAATTGGCTTATATGATAACATTTTTTTCCAGCTCCTAATTTCTATCTCGACATTATCTAACCATTTATAAAACAAGTCCCATGTTCAAAAAAGGAAAATAAAAAATGGCAGCAAAAATGTCTCTTGGCACAAACATGGCCACCATCTTGTGGGCGAGAAAAAATGGATGCCGCTTTTGGAATCATACTGTGCAGCAGTGCAAATGCAGCCGTTTGAGTTTGGCACACAAGAAGGAGAAGCAGAGGCTGTCGGAAAGGTTAACAGGCTTTATTGGCCACAATGTAACCCAGCCAGGCCTACCGCCACTAACTTGGGAGCCAGCTAACAGGCAACAGCTGAGCCTGTTTGACAGCTCCCTTTTATAGCGAGCTGTCAAGAGGGCTCAGCCAATCAGCGGTGGTTCTGGTTCCCGCTTAAGCAGCAGACCAGAGTGAAGACTGTTGCTGGATATAACACTCCTCCCCCCTGGAATTGCGCATGTGTAACACTCCAGGTAGGCAGGGCGGACCTGTAGGTATACTCCAACTACTCCTCAATTGGTCCACATGTTGGAGCCATAGTCTCTCATCAGCCATTCGCACCCTATAGGATTTTGGGCCCATTATTTGCTCCACACAGCCTGGCAGCCATAGGAGATTTCCTGCATAGTTGTGGGTATAGACCGGGTCCCTTAGTTTAAATTCCCGTGTTTTGCTATTGGAATCCAGAGATGTGCTAGAAGCATAGGCTGGGTGGAATCTGTCCAGGGTTGTTCTCAACCTTCTGCCCATTAGTAGCTCCACTGGGGATAGGTTAGTCAGAGCATTTGGGGTGGTGTGCTGCATTAGGTGGTAGAAGGCAATTTTAGAAAACCAATTTCCCCCAGTCATCTTCCCCAGGGCTTCCTTGGCTGATCTCACAGCTCTCTCAGCCCTCCCATTAGCAGTAGGGTGGAAAGGAGAGATTAAGGCATGCCTGATTCCCCTTTGGGCTGGAAATAATTCAAAAGGAGAGGAGGTAAACTGTGGGCCATTGTCTGATACCAGGGTGTCAGGATACCCATGGGTCCCAAACAGAGCATCCAGAACACGAGACACTTCTCATTGTGGTGGACTTAAGGAGGGTTAGCTCAATCCATTTTGAGTAGGAGTCCACTACTACTAAAAAGGTTTTGCCCTGCACTGGGTCTGCTATGTCAATGTGGACTCTAGATCATGGGGACTTTGTGTCTTCCCATTCATTGGTGGCAGCATCAGGAGGAGCTTGTCTTGATAACTGACATGCCTGACAGCCCTGCACCTTCCTGGCGACTGCCTCATTGAGACCTGGCCACCAGACATAACTTTGTGCTAGGGTCTTCATCTTTGTGATGCCCGGGTGACCTTCATGTAATACAGCTATGATTTGGGGCCTCAGGTCTCGAGGAATGACCACCCTGTTTCCTCACAACAAGCAGCCTTTCAGGACACTCAGTTCCAGATGGCGCACTTTGAAAGGGCAGAGATCTACCGGGACGGGATCTCTGGGCCACCCCCTTCTCACCCAGTCCAAAACTTTATTCAATTGAGGGTCTTTGGAGGAGAA
>BHFT01019774.1:0-17756 GCA_004320025.1 Laticauda laticaudata
ACATGGGGAACAACATTTTGAAATTAAAGATATCCTTGATTCACGCACTCACTGTGGATCCACACAATATTTAGTAGTTTGGAAACTTCCTTTCTCAGAAAATGAGTGAGTAGCCAAATGACACGTAAAAGCACCCACATTACTGTGAAAGTTCCACCTAAAATACCGTGATAAACCATCCTGAATTGCAAATGTAATGCATGATTTTTGTTTTTTCCAGGTAGACCTATCTATTTTTTAAGGAGGGTAGGATATCAGATCCGTGTATCTGTCATTTCTTCAGTGGAAGAAGAAAAGGGGGGGGGGATCAGGTATACCCTGGGAAACTGTGAAAAAGATTGTTTCTACAGAAGGGGGGGAATTAACATAAGGCTTTTGTTTCACTAAATACACATCGAGATAAGGGGAAGGGTCTCTAAACTCCCTTATCTATCCCTATATGCCTGAGGGACCTCAGATACTGCTTTGAACTCCTACATGAATTGTCTCATCTCAGTGAAGGATTCCTTTTGATACGTTTGGTGTTCAGAAGTTCATTCTTGTTAATTGAATAGGAAAAAATTTTGTAGCCTGATAATGGGGGTATTAACTTGGTAATGATACAGGCTTATCTTGGAGATGTTGCAGGTTCGGTTGCAGACCACCACAAGTATCATGATAAAGTGAATCAAAGCAGGGGTGTGATTCTACCAGTTCGGGCTGTTTTGGTATAACCGGTTGTTACAATTCTGCACAGTTTGGAGAAACGGGCAAATCGCACCACTGGCTACCCCCTCCCTTCCCCTCCCACCCCTCCCTGCCCCTCCTAGCCCTTCCTAATCATTCCTTAACTCTCATGTGCACCATCCAACTTGCCTGCAGTTGTGCCTTTGCCTAGTTTTTGGTAAGTTATTTTTTCTCCCCCACAATGATCAGCTATTCTGACTATCAGCTGTGCTGAGCAATTTACATTTGCTAGAAAGCAGGAAATTGTCAGATTTGTTGCTTTCTACCTGATCTAAATTGTTGTTGTACTGCTTTACCTTCAGCCAGGAGCTTCCCTGAGACTTTGTCAGGAGTGGTATTCAGGGGGTTGGTGGGGGAAAGAAGTGGCCCCGAGAGCAGAGCTGAACCTTCCATAGGACTGAAGCTTCTACTTTTCAGTGCAGACTCAGGTAGCAGATTGCAGAAAGATAGATATGTGAGAGACTCTGATTCTGTGAGCAACTCAATCTGCCTGCCTGTAAAAGTTGCTCTTTTTTAAATAAAAAATTCAATATTTACATACATGGTGTGTTAAGAGTTAATTTTGAGAGTTTGTTTGCAAGCCAATTTTATGAGTTTGCTTGCAAGCAAATTTTATGTGACAGACTCAAGTAGCAGACTGACTGTGATTCTGTGAGCAACTCAATCTGCCTGCCTGCTTTGCCTGATTTTGGGTAAAAGTGTGGCTCTTTTGTATAAAAAATTAATATTTCTGTACATAGTGTATTGAGAGTTAATTTTGTGAGTTTGCTTGCTAGCAAATTTTGAGTTTAATTGCAAGCAAATTTTATGTGACATTATGCTTTTATATTTTGAAATTTGTGGCAGATGTACATTTTGTGATTGTTCTTGTGCCTTGATGGTGTTGTGTAATTTTGTGAGTTTGCTTTGCTTGCAAGCAAATTTTATAATGTTGCGTTTATATTTTGGAATAAGTGAGATTTTGCGTATGTTTTTGTCCCCAATCCCCATTTTGTTGGACAATGCACCTATTCCTCCCTTCTCTTAAAAATTTACCACACCAGTGAGTTTCTTTAATGAAGGAAGGCAAAAAGCTGGTGACACAGCTGGGTCTTGGGTTGCAAGCAGATTGAAAGTGTGAATCTGAACCTTTTAGGCTTAATTGTTAATTCTCCTTTGAAGCTCCTGCAGCTTGATGGGTTTATTTGTGTGCCTCTAGTTAAAAGTGATTGCCCTGGATCCTGTCTTCCTGTCTCACCCTTAATGGGTTAATGGATTGTTTTTAGCCTGAATCTTCTTATCTTAATGGCTCCACTTAAGTGTTTCTATTGTCAGGTCTGTCTGCTCTGAGTTTTCTCTTTCAGCTGGTGATTCTTGGTTTTCCTAAAAGGGGAAGGGCTGGCTTCAGTTTCTTGGCACTGTTTTCTGAGGTTTCTGGTGCTGTGAGGTTTCTGGGCACTGTCCTTCCAAGTTCTTATAGAACAGTGCTGCCTGGCTGGAATTCTGAAAAAAGCTTCAGTACATTTTTCAGATGAAAAGTCTAAAAAGCTTAGGTGACTAAACATGGCTTCCCCTCAATCCCCTGGATTCTCTCTCTCTGCTATAGCTCTCATTCCATTAGAGAATGTTGGTCTAGGTAAGCCCTGGGCTAATGTAAAGTAGTATTAGCTACGAAGGATTTTTGTGGCAAAGTTAGCACAAAGTAACAAACTCCCTCGGTTTGGTAATTGTTGTTCCATTTTAAGTGTTTATTTTTCAATTAATTAATTGTAATTATGAAAATATCAGCCATTCTTTTATATACAGTATAACATCTTTTTTATAGACTGTCATTCTCAAATCCACTTTCAGCTCCGTCTTGTGTACCTTTTTTATTATTTAAGCATTAAAGGCATGAAATAATAAACTACCTTTTGTTTTGGTATATCTTTTTTTATACTTAAAACAGCAAAGAAATGATGTTGAGTTGGCCACGCCCACCAGGTCACATGACCACCAAGCCATGCCCAGCCGGTCATGTGACCACCAAGCCACACCCACAAATTAAGCCATGCCCACAGAACCAGTTGTTAAGAAATCTGAATCCCACCCCTGAGTCAAAGTTATGTTTGCACTACACTGTAGTCTGCTAAGTATTCAATAAAAAAAGGTCTAAAATTGCACATACCTTACTTAATTAAAATAGTTTCTTAATAAAAATGGTAATCATTTGAGCTTTCAATGAGTTTTAATCTTTTTGCTCATCTTGTAAGAAAAAACAGAATCTTTAAAGCACAATAAAGTGAAGTGCATTCTAAAACTGACATTGGAAAATTTGTTGATTGCAAATTAAGTGTAGTAATTCTTGACTTACATTTAACGACCATTCAGAGTTACAACAGCACTGAAAAAAGTGATATGACTTTTTTTCACACTTACAACAGAGGTGGTATTCAGCAGGTTCTGAGCCGTTCTGGAGAACCAGAAGCAGAAATTTTGAGTTCAGAGAACCAGCAAATACCACCCTGCCCCCACCCTGCCCCCATCTATTCTTTTCCTCCCAAGTCCCAGCTGAGTCCTCCCTGACCCTAGCTGGGTCTTCTTTTGTTCCCTGCACAGAAGAACAGAGCTGGAAAGCAGGTTAGTGGAATGGGGAGGGAATGGGATTTTACAGTATCCTTCCCCTGTCATGCCCACCAAGCCATGCCATGTCCACCAAGCCACGCCCACAGAAATGGTAGTAATTTTTTTTGTATCCCACCACCGCCTTACAACCATACAATCTCCGCGACCATGTGATCAAAATTTGGCTCCTTGGCAACTTGCATGTATTTATGATGGGTTATAGCAGTGGTAGTCAACTTGGTCCCTACCACCCACTCGTGGGCGTTCCTGCTTTCATGGTGGGCGGTGGGGGTTTTGTCCCCTACTTTATAAATCACCATTATTGTGGAACCGGTGGACGGTTAGAAAATTTTACTACTAACAGAGATACAAAAGTGGGCAGTAGGTATAAAAAGGTTGACTACTCCTGGGTTATAGTGTCTTGGGGTTATGTGATCATCTTTTGAGATCAATAAACAGCTTCAATTTTGATTCTGCAATTTATTTTATTTATTTATCTATCATATTTTGGGACCACCCATCTCCCTTATAGAACAACTCTGGGCAATAGTATTTTAGACTTGAAGCCCTAAATGACTTCTTCCAACTCTGTGGCAATATATGATAATTTTAAAATATAATTAATATTTCTTAATGTTGCACATGCTGTCATCACAGACTCCATCTCCTTTAAGTCATTTAAGTAAATGTTCCTGCATTGTTGAACCTTCAGTAAACAATGATAATCAACTCTAAATTCTGGCAAAGAGAAACATTATGATTGTTAGAAATTGTTAAAAATTATTTGAATCCAAAACAAAGAAACAGGGGGCAGCCATGAAATGCCAGGGCAAAAACTGCATCCTTGAATAGGGCTTAAAGCCATGCAACATTGAATTAAAATTTTTAAAAATGTTTTTTAAAAAGCAAAAATAATACTAACACATTTCAGATTGTCAGCATTGTCCAAAGACACTTCTGTGATCATATGGCCAGCATGACTATATACCAAGGTGCTATCTATTTATCCACTTGCATTTGCATGATTTTGAACTGCTAGGTTTGCAAGCAATAGGCCAAGTAACAGGAGTTCACTCTGTTACAAGACCTTGGTCTCAAACCCAAGGCTATCAGCTTTCCAACTGACAAGGTCAGCATCTTTAATCACTTTTAATTTGGCCAAAGCCAACACAATGTTTTAAGTTTTTAAAAAGGTAACTGTATTGCTCTTAGGAGTGTAGTGCATATTTTGGTTCACATTTAATGATGAAACCCACCATCTGAGATGTCTAATTAATTAAACCAACTTGTTTCATTTCTTGAGCCATCCCACAACTAAGCATTATTATCTAACAGCCTTATATAATAGCAGCTAAGTTCATCTTGAAAAGTGAAAAACAATACATGCCTGGGCCTGTTAGATATAGAAATACTTTTAGAACATGCTGTTTTATTTCTTTCTCATATCTCACCTGACATCAGTTAAAGGTGGGTGGGTTTTACCACAAAGAAATTGAAGTGAGCAAATATAGTTTATCTTTGCTTGTCCCAGAATATTTTTCTGTGCATTCTCTGGACCATAGGTGTCATTTTGAAACCATTTATATTACACAGTGTGCTATTGTAACTATAATTGGATGGATGACATTAGAGAAGTACATAGGATATGAGAAAGAACTGTGGTGATTTGACTGTACATTATATCTAGTGTATTTCAATTTATGTCAAGTGTTTCAAAATCATATGTCTCATGTTGATGCTATTGCAACAGTTAATGGTACCTTATGGTAAATGTCACATAAAGCCAATATATCTCTTGTGATTCTGCTTTGATTTCAAAGTTTTCTATGATCAGCATGATAAGATCTTTATATCCTTCCTCCCTCTCTATTCCTTTTTCTTTCTTTTCTTTTCTCATTAGTAGACTTCCAGTTATGGAATGTGCTGCATACATTGGCTCTTCTCCAGTATACAAAAGTTGTTTTTGACATTTACCAATGGTCTGACATTTACCAATGACATTTATCAGTAACAACAAATTTTGGTTCATGGCTAAAATTAAGCAGCTACAGCATGCCAAAGAGGAAGCCTACAGAAAAGGTGACAGACTGCTGTACAATCAGTCCAAAAATATATTAACAAGGGAGATCAGAGCAGAAAAAGAAACTACTCTGAAAAGCTAAAGAATCAGTTCTCAATAAATGAACCAGCAAACATGTGGAAAACACTGAAAAATATCACTGGTTACATCAAACCTCCTTTTCATGCTGAGGGAAATCGACAACTGGCAGATGATCTGAATGTGTTTTACTTTAGGTTTGAGAGGAAACTACTGCCACCTATCTGCACAATCCCCATCTGAGGCACAACAACAACCAAGCCTCCTATATCTAAGCCAGAGGTGGTATTCAGCAGGTTCTGACCAATTCTGGAGAACCGGTAGCGGAAATTTTGAGTAGTTCTGAGAATTGGCAAATACCACCTCTGACTGGAGATTTTACAATATCCTTCCACTGCCACACCCACCAAGCCACGCCCACAGAACCTGTAGTAAAAAATTTGAATCCCACCACTGATCTAACCCCATCACTTTGGGGCCACCACCTCCAGTGATTACAGAAAATGGTGTGCAAGGTCTATTTCACAGACAAAAGCCAGGAAAAGCAATGAGTCTAGACAAGATAACTTCTTTTTGCTTGTGCTGACCAATTGCCCCCCATCAAAAGTGAAGTTTGGCAAAATCACATCAGATACCTGTACCATTAGTATGCCCTCCCCAGGACTGTTTGTTCTCTCTACTTCTCTCTACATACCAATGACTGCATCTCAAAAGATCCCTCTGTTAAAGTACTGAAGTTTGCATATGATACAATAGTGATTGGTCTCATTTGTGACAACGACAAATCTGCATATAGAAGGGAGGTTGAACAACTAGCCTTGTGGTGCGATCAAATCAATCTTGAACTAAACACTCAAAACTGTAGAAATGATGGTAAATTTTAGGAGAAACCCTCCTATACTACCACATCTTACAATACTAGACAACATAGTATCAACAGTAGAGACCAGGAGTGGAATTCAACCACCTCAGACCACCTCGCACAAGGTGGTAGGGATGATTGGGTTCAGTTCACCAAACTGAACAAACACCTCTGGTTGGCCCCGCCCACAGCTGTCTAGTCACATCCATGTCAGCAACAGGGGTGATACTGGTGGTGGGTGGGTGTGCGGGGAGGGAGAGTAGTGTGCAGGAGATCATGGCATTGGAGCTCTTCCCAGGTGTTCCCTGGCCTTCGAGGGGAGGGCATGATCTCCCACGCCCCCTTTCAGGAGCCAAAAAATGCTCACCACCCCTCTGGTACCTACCAAGCCTCCTCCCCACCACACTTCTCTTCCTCCTTGCCAGAAGCGCTCATACACCCAGAAGGAAGGCTTGGTGGGTGCCAGAGGGGCGGCAAGCACTTTGCAGCCTGCATGGGGAGCCTGGCTAGCAGTTTCCATAGCAAACAGGGAGAGCCAGCCCATTGGGATCATTTGCTCCTGTTTAGCCTGGCTGACTCAACTGCCAGGAGCTTGGGCGATGGAGAAGGCACCAGAGGGACCCCTGCCAATCATTACTTTCTTCCACCTTGGTGACCACCAAGTGCTGGTGCTGTACAGGTGAGGAGGGGGCAAGGGGAGAGATGGGGGGAGGCACCGCTTCTCCTCCTGCTGCCAGAGACCCTCCTGCCTTCTTGTTCTCTCCTCTCTCCAGTCAAGCAGCGGTTGCCACTTAGTGCAAAACCTTTGCTTCCTCCCCAAAAACAAAGTGTCAGAGAAAGGGAGAAAGACAGAGAGATGAGAGAGGGAGGGAGACAGAAAGAGAGGAGGGAAAGAGAGAGGAGGGAGAGGAGAAAGAGAGAGATGAGATGAGAGATGAGAGGACAAGTGACGTCAACTTGGCCATGCCCACCCACCCAGTCACATAATCACCAAACCATACCCACCAAGCCATGCCCACAGAGCCGGTAGGAAAAAATTGAATTTCATCCCTGGTAGAGACCTTCAAGTTTCTAGATTCTATCATATCTCAAGACTTAAAATGGACACCTAACATCAAAATGTCATAAAAAAAAACACAACAAAGAATGTTCTTTCTACACCAACTCAGAAAGCTCAGACTGCCCAAGAAGTTGCTGTTACAGTTCTACAGAGGAATTATTGAATCTGTCATCTGCACCTGTATAACTGCCTGGTTTGGCTCTGCAACGAAACAAGACAGATACAATCTTCAAAAGAAAAGCAATTCACCTTTTACTCAATTCCCCACAAATCATGGTCAAGAATTGACATGACAGGAATATGCAAAACCCTGATGAGATAAAACCAAATCAATGAGATAACATATTGGAGGGAACAGATGAAAAATTAATCTCAAAAATGTAATCTAACCTGTTAGAATATGAAATGGCGGAAAAAATAGTTAAAGAGCCAATGATCACATGGGCAAGGAATGTAGGGCACAATATTAATTCAGAAGATTGGGAAAAAAATCTGCAATCAAAATTACAAAATAACAAAATCAGCTATCTATAAAGAAAATCAATATAAAATGTGTTACTGGTGGTATCTGTCACCCTCAAGGTTAGCTAACATTTATCCAAACATGAGTCTGATGTGTTGGAAATGTAAGCAAACGAGGGGCACCTTCTTCCACACTTGGTGGCTCTGCCCAAAAAGTGAAAAATATTGGAAAAAATTAGATTGTGGATAAAAGAAATTACAAGTATTCAATTAGAATTTAAACCTGAACTTTCTTTGTTGGGAATGTTAAAAGGGGACTATGCAAATGAAATAAAATATTTAATTCTCCATATAATCACAGGAATTTAAAAGATATGTATTTGACAAATGGAGTAGTTAAATTTAGAATGTTTACCAAATAAGAAATGAATAGTAATAAAATCATTAGCAAGAAAAAAATCATACCTTCTTAGTTGATTAGAAACATATGCTTTATATGTTTATTTATTTTGTATTTGTATATATAGATTTTGTCTGCAACGTTAAGATCTACTGTACATAGTGTTTTTCTTTTTAATCGCTAATAAAGTTTTTCTAAAAAAAAAAAAANTCCCACAACACTGTCAAACTATTTACCAAGACTGTATTACTATTATTCTTCTCATCATTCTTATTACCTATCTCCTTTTCTACTTATGACTATAACCTTGTTGCTTGTATCTTATGATTTATATTGTTTTATTTAGTTTCCTAGTATGATTTTGATTGCTTATTTAGTATCCTATGACTATCACTAAGTGTTGTATCTTATGATTCATGATGAATGTATTTTTGATGACTATGATCATGATTCATTACTTATATCTTTTATCTACACTGAGACTTTATGCACCAAAGACAAATTCCTTGTGTGTCCAATCACACTTGGCCAATAAAGAATTCTATTCTATTCTTTGGCAAGATATACTTTGTCAGTAAATAGGAAAAAACTAAAATTGAATTAACTGGCAAGAGGTGGTTCTTGAGATATATAAGTAAAACTAAATGTGTGTGTGTGTGTAAAACAAATGAAAAAAGCCAAATTGTGAAAAGGCTGTAATATTTCTTAAAAGCATGTCAAGAAACACATCAAAGCATCATTCATGGCTGAATAGTCTCATAGTAACTGAATGAATATCACATCTTTGTTTTGTCTCAAGAGCTTATGCTGCAAGCAAAATTTTCATAGCTGTTTAAAGATGTTTCATATAGCTAAACCACATAATATCCCATTTTTTGTATACCTGTTATTTCATGACAATGTCCTTTTATCTCATATTGTATATATGGATAGATGGATAAAGATGCAATTTCTAGCCATTTTAAGAACAAGTTTAGTTACCGGCAAGAAACAGTGTGACTGAAGAATAGTTCTATAATTTGAAAAATATGCTAATTTACCTGCAGAGCATCATTCCTTAAAAAGACCCAACAAAGTAAAACCAACTTGATTTCTGCCAGGAAAAGCCGACATGAATGCATCCTGAGTCATAGCACTAGAAGGCTTTTGTGTAGACTTACCCGAAAATGGGACAAACCAAAAAGGATCAAGCAGAAAAGTAAGACTATCCAATGTACAATCATGGTTCCAACATACAGTGAAATTCGTTTCTTTTGCTTTCCACTCTCACTCTCTGCAGGTAATGTTTTCATTTTTATGTCCTCCATCTCCAGTTGTTCCTCCATATAACTGCTTTTAAATTTCTGACTTTCAATAGGAAATTAACCTCTGCCCAAGAAAAATAATCACTACTGAAGCCAAAAAACTGTAAAGACAGCTATTAAATACTATTAGGAGTGTTTAAACACAATATGTAGACAAGAGATAGGGGACTTCTTGTGACTAATCTGAAATTTCCCTTTGCTTTTTCTTTCTTTCTGTGGGTGATTATGATAGTTGATATTCAATTTATCCCAACTCATTGAATGAAGATATTTCAACTGATCCTTATTAAACTGTCAAAAACAAAGCTATCAGAATTATCTAGGAATTTCCTTCACTTGGACTACCTCTGGGAAAATCCCTCATTAAGTAAAATTAGGATTTAGAGGTTTCACTTTTTTTTCAAAAGGCTGGAAACAAAAATATTGTAAGTTTCAGGCAGTACAAACATTTATTTGATGAATACTGTACAAATGGTGGATTTTAAAACAATCCTTTCTAAATTAAGACCTGATTCATACAAGTCATGGATTCCTTAAGCAACATCATTCAACTGGTTCCATCTAATCCATAATTTATGGGATTTGTCTACATAACTATAATCCATTTCCCATAACATACAGCTGTACCAATGTATACTCAAGCATTTTTATAACCATGCACAATAAAACCAAAACATTAGGATATCTTACCCTTAAGCACATCAAGCCTCTCATAAAGCACATCATACCATCCTAACATACCATCCAAACCCATGTGATTCTGCTTCATCAATAAATTATCTTTTCAATCAGCCCCCATATTTCCAGTGTCTTTCTCCCAGCTTGGAACTGAATCCGATGGATATTTTTTCCCACACTACCATGTAGTGCATGTTGTAGCCAAAATATCTCTCTCGCCCCCCTTCTCCATTATGAAGAAGAGCAGGTGGTAGTTGTGGCCATGAGGGCCTTTGTGCAACTGTGGGTTGTGTGCTAGTTACACCTTTTCCTGGACTAACAATTTCTACTCACAGTCACTCATGCCCTACTCACTTCCCGTCTTGACTACTGAAACATCCTCTACATGGGACTGCCCTTGAAGAGTATCTGGAAGCTCCAGTTGATGCAAAAAGCAGCGGTCTGCATGATTTTGTGCAGAGCCAGGTGTGCACATGTATCACCTTTCCTGCGGGAGCTGCATTGGCTGCTGATTTGCCTCCAAGTGCAATTCAAGGTTCTGGTTGTCACCTTTAAAGTCCTTCATGGTTGGGACCAGGTTATCTGAGGGATCTTCTCTTGCCAGTCATATCTACCTGTGCCATCAGAGCAAGGAGGCAGGGAATGCTGCAGGTCCCATCCCCAAGGTAGATACACTGGTGGGACCCAGAAGAAGGGCCTTCTTCATGTGGCTCCTTCTCTATGTAACATCATTCTCCCAGAGATTAGAATGACCCCCACTCTGAGCCCTTCGGAAGGCACTGAAGGCCTGGTTCTGCTAGTGGGACTGGGGAACCCAAAGAGGGATGGAGCCTATTAAATGGCCTGTGTGATCTGCTGTCACCAGGTGGGGGGTGGGGGTGATTTTATTATATTATACTACTTTAATTTATTTGATTATTTTTATTAGTTTTGTTGTTTTAAATGCTGGTTTTATATTCTGTAAACTGCCTTGAGTCGCCATGGGCAAATAAGCGGCAATATAAATTCAATAAATAAATAAATAAGATATTATTCACTATGTTGTTCCCTTTTGAATACACATTTTTTTAAAAAAAACAAAAACAAAACTGTTTAAAATCAAAAAGCAGATAGCCTCTTTTAAATAGCAAATCTATAAATATACGAGGGAGCTTCTAACAGAAAATTATTATTCCTCCAAATTTCTTCCCTAACTTCAAAAGAAAGCCCAGCTATGCCCCCTTGTGGCTTAAATATGTTTTCATTAATACTACTACTACAATTAAACCTGGGTTCACATATTGTACCAAGCCAGGAACAGGCAAGATTGCTTTCCTGGTCAGACTACACTTAATTTTTATTGGGTTTTTTTAGGAGCAGAGGAGCTTGGGTGGCTGCAAGGGTGCAAAAATGAACTCAGAAGGGACAGGGTTAAGATATAGCATTTAGTTGTTTTTCTATTCAAAAGAGGCATTTCTCTTATTTTTTTTCTTTCTTTTCAATTTTACTTCCCCCCCTTTCTTGCACTCTTAGTATCTCCCCAATATCTTTTTCTTTTTTTAAAATTTGTATTATTTTGTTTTTGTATCAGTTTTTATCTTTAAAAATATTTAATACAACACAGGTACTCTAAATCTATCAAAGAACAAACCTGTTTGTTGATTGTTGTTGTTTTTTTTTTAATAAAACCGTGCCTCCAAAAGCTATGATGTTGCTACTAAATTTTAGTAGTCCTCTTAGATGACCATGGAGGCTTAAAATATATTAAAGGTGGAATACAGACCAGGGGCTATACTTCCCTGTCCTAATTTCCAATTCTCTTAATCATGACATAGCAATAACAGTAGCACTTAGACTGATATGCCGCTTTATAATTCTTTACAGCCGTCTCTAAGCTGTGATGATCCAGTGCATGGCACAAAGGCAACAGTCAAATAAGCAATCAGACTCCCTTTATTATCTCCAACTTTGCCCCCAATGTCCAGGTTACCTTCGACTGGAGAAAAACTCTTCCACGAACAGTCTTTAACTGTAGAAAATTCCGTCCAAAACAAGGTACATATAAACTGTAACTAAAAATCCAAACAAATCAAGCTGAAGTAATTTACTTGATAGGGCAGGAGAAGGAATTTCAGGCTTGAAAGCATGGCAAAACTCATACAGTTGGGAAGATGCCAGGAACACAGATAAGCCACGACGATACAAGATAAATTCATATTTGCTCCCAACAACCTGGTGCGTGCAGCTTCCTCTTTTATACACTGTGATCCCAACTGCAGCTAATGAAGGGAATCAGGGCCCTTTCCTCCCCCGTAAGCCATGCAACTCACGTTGCTCCATTCTCCATTCTTCTCTGTGTGCCCTAGGATGAAGAAGGGGTGGGTCTTCCTGTGAATTCCCTCTCTCTTGCTCTATCTCTCTCCTGCTCTGCCCAGCTGGACTTTGCCCTTCCCCAGTTTCTTCCACAGCCAATGGAGCCACACTCCCACTCCCTATCAGCTATTCGGCTTCCCCTTCTGAGTCAGATTCTGACAAGGGCATGACAAAGCAGTTTATATAATCAGCATATTGCCCCCAACAATTTGGGTCCTCATTTTACTCACCTCAGAAGGATGGAAGGTTGAATCAACTTTGAGCTTGATGAGATTCAATCTGCCAAATTGCTGGCAGCTGGCTGCAGCAAAGTAGCTTGCAGTACTGCACTCTAACCACTGTGCCACTCTAGACATGCTGATTAATTGGTTGGGCTGGGTTCACAAAATATATTAAATGTGGTCCAAACCAGACAAACCATTATATCTGTTGATATATATGAGTCTAACAACTTAATTGTAAGTACTTAAGAACATATTTTAGTTGAGTGAATGCTTAGATTTATGCGTATCTATGGTTTGTTTATATACTTAGCACATACATAAATTCACCCAATGGTTAAACGACTATTATTTTAGTATTTAATATAAATTAGTATTCAGATCCTTTGCAACAACACATGAAATTTAGCTCAGGTGCCTCCCATTTCTCTTTATCATTGCTGACGTGTTTTTACACCTTGATTGGACTCTACCTGAGGTATATTAAATTGATTGGACATGATTTGGAAAGGCACACATCTCTCAACAGAAGGCCTCACAGCTGACAATGTTTACTGTAGCAGAGCAAAAGTCATTAGGTCAAAGAAACTGCCTCCAGAGCTCATAGACAGGATTATTGCAAGGCACAGATTTAGGGAAGGCTACAATAAAATTTCTGCAGCACTGAAGGTTCCTAAGCAACTGGGGGAGAAAGGCCTTAGTAAGACAGGTAATCAAGAACCAGATGGTCACTCTGACTGTGCTCCAGAGATGCTGGGTGGAAATAGGACAGAATTCCAAAAGGATAACCATCACTGTAGCCCTCCACTGATCTGGGCTTTATGGTAGAGTGGCTAGATGAAAGCCTCTCCTCAGTGCAAAACACATGAAAGCCCACTTGGAGTTTGCAAAAAAGCACCTAGAGGACTCTCAGAAACAAGATTCTCTAGTCTGATGAAACCAAGATTGAACTGTTTGGCCTCAATTCTAAATGTTATGTCTGGAGGAAACCAGACACTGCTCATTGTCTGTCCAATATCATCCTAACAGTGAAGCATGGTGATGGCATCATGTTGTAGAGATGCTTTTCAGCAGCAGGGATAGGGAGACTGGTCAGGCTTGAGGGAAATATGAATGGACTAAAGTACAGGGATATTCTCAATGAAAATATGTTCCATAGCACTCAGGACCTCAGACTGGGCCAAAGATGCACATTCCAACATGACAACAATCCTAAGCATACTGTCAAGACTACACAGAAGTGGCTTAGGGACAACTTTGTGAATGTCTAAAGTGGTCCAGAGAAAGCCCTGATTTCAACCCTATTGAACATCTTTGGAGAGACCTGAAAATGGCTGTCCAACTATTGTCACCATCCAACCTGACTGAGCTTGAGAGGATTTGCAAAGAAGAGTGACAGAAAATCCCCAATCCAGGAATGCAGAGTTTGTTGTATCAAAGATTTTTGATCAGCTGAGTGCTGTTGGAAGCCAGCCCCCCAAAAAAACAGGCCACACAGCCCGTTTTGACCAGCAGGATGCTGCAGGAGGTATCCATCCTATCTTCCCCCCCATTCCCTGCCCCCCACTGGCCTCTGGAGAACTACAATGCTAATCCTTGAAGAAATCCAGTTTGACAACCCTGCTCTATACCATTCCAGATAAGTGGCTGTCTATTCTCTTCTTAAAAACCTCCAATGATGGAGCACCCACAACTTCTGAAGGCAAGCTATTCCACTAGTTTATTATTTCCATAGATAGGAAATTTCTTCTTAGTCCTAGACTGCTTCTCTCCTTGATTAGTTTCCATCCATTGTTTCTTGTCTTAACTTCTGGTGCCTTGGAAAATAGGTTGTCACCCTCTTCTTTGTGTCAGCCCCTCAAATATTGGAACCCTACTATCACGTCACCCCTTTGTCCTTCTTTTCATTGGATAGATTTTACCAAATCTGAGCCCAGTTTTATTAGAAAGAATTATGAGCAATGAATAGGCCCAGCTAGTTCAACAAATTATCAATATAATTTGCTACTATGAATTAGTGAGCAGCAGAAAACATGAAGAAGGGTCCCAACAGAGGCCTTCTGCCCCCTGTCACTTCAACTCTCAACTCTATATTGGTGGTACACTAAGGACTAAGGAAGCTAAAGTTGGAGAGACTGAAGTTCATCTATACATAAATTACAGAGATTAACAGATTAACACAGTTGGAAGACACCTTGTAGGTCATCTAGTCCAACCCCCCACCCAAACAGGAGACCCTACACTATTTCTGACAAATGACAGTCCAATCTCTTATTGAAAGCCTCCAGTGATGAAGCTGTAAGGACCCAGCCTCTCCGCTCTTCAAAAAATAAGTATAGACTCTTGAAAACTTTGAATTTTTTTATTGAAGGGAGGTAAAAGCAAGTCAAAATTCAAAGAAGGATCTGAGGTTCCTCAGGGCATGCTACTGGGATAAAGGGAATTAGAGACCCCTTCCAACAATCTGATGTGGATTCCATCAAAACACAGGTGTGAAGATGTTATTATACCAGCGTCTCTGAGAAAGCAGATAAGGAAAGTTTACCAGGGCTATCTTCTGGCACTGCAATCCACTTGGCCCCTTCTCCCCTTGCATCTCCCCAAGAGGTGAGAATTTTCCAGGCATCTGCAGTGCCAGGCAATGGTTATAACTCATGCAAAAGGTTATACAACAGACAATGTAAGAAATATTTAGGACACATAGAGAGGAAAAGAATTAAACATATCAAATCCAACCTCCTCCCTTTCTTCCATCAAAGAATGGCAGATACACGGATCTGACAGAAGCTCCCACAATTTCCAAAGGCAAGCTGTTTCATTGGTTGATTATTCTGTCAGAAAATTTCTCATTTCTAGGTTGAATCTCTCCTTGATCAGTTTTCACCCATTATTCCTTGTCTGACCCTCAGGTGCCTTGGAAAATAGCTTGACTCCCTCCTCTCTGTGGCAGCCCCTCAAATATTGGAACATTGCTATGTTCCACATGTTTCCACTTATCATGTCTCCACTGATTCTTCTATTCACTAGACTGGCCATGCCCAGTTCCTGCAACTGTTCTTCATATGTTTTAATCTCCAGTCCCATAATCATCCTGGTTGCTCTTCTCTGCACTTTTTCTAGAGTCTCAACATCTTTTTTATAGTGCAGTGACCAAAACTGGATGCACTATTCTACTTGTGGGTCTTACTAAGGCTTTATAGAGTGGCATTAGTACCTCACTTGATCTTGATTGTATCGCTCTGTTAATGGAATTTAGGATTGCATTGGCTTTTTTGGCTACTGCCGCACATTGCTAGCTCATATTTAACTGGTTGTCCACTAACACTCCAAGATTCCTCTCACAGTTACTGCTATTAAGCCTGGTTTCACCCAGTCTATATGTGTACTTTTGGTATTTCTTGCCTAAGTGTAAGATTTTATTTTCTCTACATTGAATTTCATTTTGTTAGATAGGGCCCAGAGTTCAAGTCTGTCAAGATCCATCTGGATCTTGAGCCTATCATCTAGGGTGTTAGCTATTCCTGCCAGCTTAGTATCATCTGCAAATTTGGTAAGTTCCCCTTCTATTCCCTCATCTAAGTCATTTATGAAGTTACTGTACTGGGCTAAGATGGAACCTTGTGGTATCCCACTGCTTACTTCCCTCCATGTAGACATAGACCCTTTAAGGACTACTCATTAAGTATGGTTTGTCAGCCAGTCATGAATCCATCTCGTGCTGATGCTACCTAGCCCACTTTTTTCTAGCTAATCAAGAAGTAGGTTGTGGACTACTTTGTTGAGTTTATTGCTTAAAACAAAACAAAAAAAATACGAGGAGATATTCTTGGGAACTGTTGTGGCATAATTGAAAGTTAGAACTGGGATGGAATTGGAGAGGGGGGAATAATGGTATACATTTCCTTAATAATAGGTGGGTGGTTTGGGAGAAGGAGGCTTTTGCTGTGCAATGGGCCCTCTTGTCCCGGAGGCATTTTTTGGAAGGAGTTAAGGAGCTATTCGAGGTGTGGACTGATCACAAAAACCTTGAGGCTCTCAAAATTCCTCTAAATTTTCCCCCAAGCAAGTTCACTGGGCTCAATACTTTAAGAGATTCAATTTTAAACTGAAATATATTCCAGGGGGAAAAAAATCTATTGGCCGATGCCTTGTCTAGAAAACCCCAATTTGACAGTCGCTGAGATGAAATAGTGTATGCCATGAATAGGCACCTCCCTATTAGCAACACATCAACCTGCTCAAATCATATGGGATTTGCTAGGGGTTTAGTCTTTATAGCCATCTTAAAGACTATGGAAAGGTTAATGAGTCAGTGTGTACAGCCTTTGTGTATGATAGCCTCTACTTTCCCTTGACATTCTGTCTCTGGCACCACTAATTTTGCCTTAATTGTGAAAGGATGGATGGCTTCACTTACCATTGGGTCATCTTCACTATTGTTGCTGCCGTTGCTCCTCATCAGTGGTGGTTCTTCAGAGACTGGAGTTCTCTCTTCTCTTTCTTGTGTGGGGAGAGACCTCAATGGCTTTCTGGGTGAATTTCCCCTTTTCCACAGGTTTCTGCTGCAATCTTTCTGGCTTTGCGGAAGAGGTACGGCCTAACACTTGTGGCACTGGTGGCCTTGTTGTCTACACCGGAAGCATTTTATAGGCATCATAGAGGCCTTTCTAAGTGGTTCCTCCACTGGGTGTGGGCTGGCTCACCAACCCAGTTATCTCTGAGGTTTCCCTTCTGGGGTCTCCTTCTGGTGCTGCTGTAGTTCTAAGCCCATAGCCACAGCCATCTGATACCAATCATGGATGTGGTCTGGGATTCCCCGGCAAAGGCAGATTTGGAGTAGTTCTTCGTCCAGACATTCTTTAAAGTAATGGACTGGCATCAGCTCCAGCCACCATCTTGGCTTCCCAGCAATTCTTTCGAACTCCTGGATGTATTCCTTAAGCCCATGTCACACTGCACCAATGGATGGAAAGAGGATGTAAAACGGAGAGAAACACTTGCCATCCGTTG
>BHFT01019776.1:0-33484 GCA_004320025.1 Laticauda laticaudata
CCCCCGAAATTTTGCTCGTCCGCTGTGTTCTTTTTGCATACGTTTTGCATCTGTCAGCCAGTGGAGCCTAGCCTTAAGGGACACCATGAAGTTCAAAGTGTCTCAAATGGCCGAACAGTAGCTTTCTGACTTGAGACTGGACACTGAGGTCCCACATCAGAGGTGGTATTCAGCAGCTTCTGACCAGTTCTGGAGAACTGGTAGGGACATTTTGGGTAGTTCGGAGAACTGGCAAATACCACCTCTGGTTGGCCCCATCCCCATCTATTCTCTGCCTCCCAAGTCCTAGATGATGAACTGGGTCTTCTT
This sequence comes from Laticauda laticaudata, assembly GCA_004320025.1. Lineage (NCBI taxonomy): Eukaryota > Metazoa > Chordata > Lepidosauria > Squamata > Elapidae > Laticauda > Laticauda laticaudata. The sequence continues at coordinate 310 of BHFT01019776.1, forward strand.
TTCTTGCCCTGCCCAGGAGAACAGAGCTGGAAAGCAGGTTAGTGGGGTGGGAAGAGATTAGGATTTTGCAGTAACCTTCCCCTGCCATGCCCACAGAATTGGTAGAATTTTTTTCTGAATCCTACCACTGCCCCACATTTTTAGTAATTCTCCTTTGGGTAGCTAGGAAGCAGTAGGTGTGGCTTCACTAACTGCAGCCAGTCAATGTTGGGAAAGTATTTTGCATGACTAAATCTAAATCTTGATTATGGTGTTGCTTCACTCCATAATTTTCTGGAAAAACCAGGAAGGCAAAGTTACTTGCTCCATTCACTTCTTCCCATAATATGGTTGAGTATTCTACCCTGGGTTGCTAATTTTAGGCATTTAAAACTTAAACTGCCTTGAATTGTTTCAGAAGAGGACAATTATTGTCTTAAAAGAGGATACTTGACTACGTTGCGTATAATACTATGATTAATCCACCCCAGGGCTTAGAAAAAAATAATCTTTGCAGACAAGTCAATGATTACTGGCTGTAATGCCTCTATATTTCTTGCCAGGTCTGACTACCAGTTGCCAAGGAACCTAGGGTAGAAAGAGCTGCTGCGTTCCTACCTTACTGTGGGTTTCCTGTAGACATCTGTTGGATGCTGTGGGAAGCCCCTTTGTTAGTTTATCTTGAGTGTATTTTTAGATTCTAAGTGTCTTCAGCTGGAGGTCTTTCATGGTTGTGCTCTAAATGCATCATGTACAAAGGCAGGCCCACAGAGGGGAGACATAAATAATTTAAGGAAAGTTATTTCACTTGAGTTTCTTTCATATTTGGAAATAGATGGTAACAGGGCAAAAATGCTGATATAGAGAGAAGACATCAAATTACACAGGACTGATACTACATAGGTGGTGAAATCTCCATTTGTCAGAAATGGTCTATGGGTTGGTGTATGTAGCCCAGAAATAACACGTTGGATTGTACAGCAATGAACATGAGCCAAATATGGAAAAGCAAGGATATCTGCCTGGAAACCAGGGTGGATAAAATCAATTAAAATAATAATTAAAAGAATCAGATTAAAAATTGGATTTATTTTTATCAAATTTATTTTAATAAAATGCTTTTAGAGTAAAAAAATCTATCTAAACATAGTTTTATATTTAAGATACATTAATAATTTAGTTTATTCAGGATGAAATGGAGCTCAGTTATGTAGCACGAGGCTGTATATTCTGCAGTATTGGGACTGTTGGTGAGTCAACAGCAGGTCAGAGGAATAGCCGCTAAGGAACAGAGATGAAATTTAGATCAGTCTATAACCGCTCTATTGTGTTCCCTATCGTTATCTATGGCTGTGAAAGCTGGACCTTAAACAAGCAAGACAGGAAGAAAATCAACTCGTTTTCACTGTGGTGGTGGATGAGGCTCCTGTGTATTCCTTAAGACAGCAAAGGTGATGAACAAGCATGTACCAGACAGAGTGCAAAACACTTCACTTGGGAAGAGTTAGCAATAAAGCAGGCAGGCTGTCAAAAAATAGGGTGGCTGGACTCCATCAAAGCTGACATGAGCCACAACATAGAAAAAAAAATCAAATAAATAGTGCAAGGATCAGAAGACATGGAGAGATTGACGCATAGAATCATCAAGAATCAAACGCGACTGAATGGGTAACATCATCATCTTGCTTGCTATTCTACTTTCTGACCAAAGTAACACAGGAACATCATGGCAAAATGTTTCTTTAAATATAAAGACTATCCCAAACTGAACTGAACTTTGACAATTCACTAGTACAAGTATGGGAGCAATTTGCCACTAACTTGTTCCAAGTCATTCCCTCCCCCACACTTTCTCCTTTAGACCACAGCACTACGTATTCTTCCATTCAAGCACTAATCGAGTCAAGCAGTCCAACTCTGCTTCGTTTTTGTTTTGAGATCATTTCAAGTTGGCCATATACTTTTATCTAGCTGGGAAACGACTGTCGAGATATAGATCTGCCAGCAATATTTATGTGAAGTTGAAAGATCTCAGAAGAGGCTAAGTCTGGTTTGCCATGAAGAAAATAAGATGTAGTACTTTATTGTTCATTCTTAATAACTACAGGGAAAAAGATACATGAAAAATGCTTTAATAATATTTATCATTATGGCAAAAAAATACAGCAACAATGAAACCCTAATTATAACTCAAGAAGTCCTCTGTTTCACAGTATATTCTTTTAAACAACCAAGAAAACAAATTTTTGTATATTTTTTTAAAGGAAATAAAGTCACAGTCTGGAAAAGTGGTCTGAAGGTACTTCTATTTAACTGCACCTGCAGATTAACAAAATAAAACAAGAAATAAACCACAAGAATTGGAGAAATAATGTTTCAGTCAAAACAGTTAATCCAGTATCCTGGAAATGATACTTATAACTAAAGACAATGTATGAAATATTTGTTTTACTAGCCAACATTGATTTAATAATCATAAATGTTTAGACAGTATCATGCATTCCAAAGTAATTGTTTTTCTGCAACTTTGAGACTCTATAAATTTGCACATAAAGCATTGAAAGAGCTCTAATTAACAGGGGAACTGCTAGGAAATAATAAAGGAAACAAAGACATTGTTTTAAGATTAAGGATGTATTCTAATGCGACAACATTGATGGTTGTCCTGAAGTGCAGAGATTGATCTTGGGGTTGTCCACCAATTATGAAGAAAATTATAATTATTTGATGAAGTCTCTATTTGTGAATGGTGCAAATAGACTATCTGATCAATGTAGTTATTTCCAGCAGACAGACTGCCAGAGTAAATATGGAGCACACCAATGCCATATATGCACTATGAAAGGAAAAAGTGGGACCTTACGTAACCGTATTGATCTATTAGATAACTACAGCATTGTCTGAAACAATTTGGACAATATGGTATCAGAGGAAACCTTTCAAAGACTCTGAATATCTATTCTAATAGTTCTAATTCTTGATAACCAGCAATACTTCTAGTATGAATCAAATCCTTAGATATGAGGATGTGATGAGATAAAAAGTGTAGTCCTCATATAGCAATGAAGACCTGTATCAGGGAAAGCACAAAGTTAGATCATCAATGAGAATTAACTATCAGTGAAGGGACTCCACAATCTTGGTGGGATGGAAAGATGACAGCTGTATGACATCTGAACCCAAGGGGACAATGTATAGGTAAGTGGAGGATGACACAGGTCATCACTCTTTCTGCCAGGAAGATACTATATGCAAGAATCTCTATCATACACTGTCTTGCAGTTTTAGTATCGAGATTTTTTTTAAAAAATCCTGCCTTCCTCTAATAACATTAAATATCTTCAAGAACTAGAGGTAGTCAGAAAAAAGTTTAAAAAAAACAGCTGACCTTGAATCTAAAGTCATGTAAAATGTGTTATTTGCTAAGAAAGCTAACTACAGTATGACCCATCTTGCCAAGAAAACTGCAGAGACAAATTCAGGCAGTTGCCAGGAATCAACACTTGACCTGAAGGTATTGAAACAAGACTAAATATATATCAAAATAAAGTAAGAGGACATGAAGGAAAGAAAATATTTTAGGAAAATTGAAAACTCTGAGAATGGATACATTATGGTTTCTTGTGGTCAAAACAAATTAAGGTGGCTCAGCATAAAGCAAGACTACTCATGCAACATATGTACCCTATGAAGAATTATGAAAGGTCTAGAAAATTGTGAATGGATTGTGCATAGGTGCATTGGATACTCCAAGGAAGTGCAAAATCCTATAAAAACATGTATGACACCACTATAAACTGTAACCTTATGTATCTCAGTTCACATATGCAAGAAGATTTTGGGAGTGTAGACCACCTTCTCTGTCCTAATAGAGCAGGGGTGTCAAACTCATGTCGTCACATGACGTATCATGACTTTTTTCCCCTTTGCTAAACCGGGCATAGGTGTGGCCAGCATGTGATACATCCAGCCCCCAGGGCACGAGTTTGACAGTCCTGTAATAGAGCTTCACTCACTCTTTCTGATGGCCTCCAATATAGATCTCTAGAGAACACACAAAATAAAAGCCTTAAATTATTATTTAATGATTCATCCATGACCACTTATTTCTTCATCAATAATGTTGAAAATACACTCACTTTGTCTGATTTTCAAATTCTTGAGGCAAGTCACAGCCAATGTAAACATCATTCATTAGACTGTACTCCAACAGAGCATTAAAGCAGGGATCCTGCCCAAAGGATAAGAGGATTATAAAAGTTGTTCAAACTACTGTACCACAAAATAGCCATAGATATTTCTCTGGTTTATATTCCTTAATATTAGCAGGCTTAAATAAGAATACGTTTAGGACATTATATACAGCTGATTTTCACGTAACACTGTGTTGCTAGGAGACTTAACATGGCAGTGTGGAGCTGAGCTGTAGCAAGCGTAGTCTAACTTCTTATAATTTATATGTAACTAAAGCCTGTTAAAAGTCTTTACAGGCTTTTGGAACATTTATAATTTCACCGAGATAAGTTACATGTTTCCTAGTTTTTCTGAAAGACTTGATTTGGCAGCTATCCAAGATGTTCAGCAGAACAACAGTTAATAAAGGTTGCTATAACTAGAAAGTAGTGTTTCAAGATCTGAACTAGCATTTGAAAGCCATAAAGGCAATATGAAAAGATTATTTGTTCATTTCTATAGCACTATTGTTCTCTTAATTATGAAAAGTTAGAAGAAGCAAAACACAACAAAACATACTATTTAAAATTATATTAGTGTGAATTAGCACTGAACAGACAAATGGGGATCGTGGCATGGAAGACTGCTGCTGCAACTGACAGTTGAACATGTCAATTAGTATTCATTGTACACACAAAAAATATTATTAATTAAATTTATATGCTGCTCATCGCACTGTTGCACAACTAAATGCAATACAATCTACTAACATCGTACCACATTTAGTGATGATAATGCATAGTTTTGTTGCTTTTTTTGGGAAGGGAAAGTTTGTTATTAAAAATGGCATTACGTTTGATTAAATGCCATATAATCTATATATGACATATGTTGATATCAACACTTAGTGACAACAAACATTTTTTACAGGAGACAAAAGTTTACAACTTCAGAAGTGAGGTGTTTGAGATCATTTGTGATAGCATATGTTTCTACAAGTAAACAAGAGTTCAAATGTTGACTTCCTTTGGCTCCCTGATGTATTTTCATTTAATGAAGTTCACACTGAGTTCACCATATTTCAGATCTTTTTTCTGCATTTAAGGATTAATATTGCTAAGAAAGGCTGAGATGAATCACTAACACATAACTTTTTCCCTGAACTTTAAACTAGAAATAGAGACAGGCAGCTACCAATATCTCAATGAAATTATTCTATTAATGTAATTAAATGAGCATGAATTAGATAATAATAAATTCTTACTTTGGCAAGCACATGAGGATTTCCCACAACAATGAGCAAAGCCTTGGATCTAGTAATTGCTACATTAAAGCGCTTTGAATTAGCAAGAAAACCTAAAAAGGGTCTTTCATCGATAAGTAGAGTTTCATTTGACCGAACCTGGAATGTAAGCACCAACCATTTAATTCCCCCAAATATGTATAGTACTGCAAACAATTTCATAATCTGAAATTGAATATAGCATAGTGATTAAAATGGTGGACCAGAATTAGGATAGTTCAAGTCAATTCTGTCTTCAACCATGAAAACTCACTGGGTGAATTTCAGCTGGTTAGAATAGAAGAATAGAATAGAAATTCTTTATTGGTCAAGTGTGATTGGACAAACAAGGAATTTGTCTTGGTGCAAATGCTCTCAGTGTACATAAAAAGATACATTCATCAAGATTCATAAGATACAACACTTAATAATCGTCGTAGGGTACAAATAAGCAATCAAATCATACTAGGAAACAGTCAATATAAATCGTAAGGATACAAGTGACAATGTTACAGTCATACAGTCACAAGTGGGAAGGGATGGGTGATAAGGAGTGATGAGAAGATTAATAGTAATAACAGTGCAGACTTTGTAAATAGTTGGACAGTGTTGAGGGAGTTATTTGTTTAGCTGAGTGATGGTGTTCTGGAAAAAACTCCTTGTGTCTAGTTGTTCTGGTGTGCAATGCTCTATGGTATCGTTTTGAGAGTAGGAGTTGAAACAGTTTATGTCCGGGGTGTGACTCTCTCTCTCAGGTTACTCTCTCTTAGTCCATCCTTCTAACACCAAGATGTTACTACAGGTGTTCTTAACTTACAACATTTAATGATCATTTACTGAACTGAAAAAAGTGACTTATGGCCATTTTTCAATTATGACCTTTGCAACATCTCCATGATCACGTGATCAAAATTCAGATGCTTGGTATTGGTTCATATTTATGATGGATGTAGTGTCCCCAGACCACGTTTGCAACCTTCTCACAAGCAAGGTCAATGGGGAAGCCAGGTTCATTTAACAATCAGATCATTAATTTAGCAACTGCAGTGATTCACTTAACCACTGTGGCAAGAAAAGTCGTAAAATGAGGCAAAACTCACATAACTAATGTCACACTTAACAGAAATTTGGGGCTCAATTGAGGACTACCAGTATGGGAGAAAAGGGAACAAAATATTATATCTGTACTGCCCTGAACTCCTGAAGGAAAAGACAGGATATTGCCATGATGTAGTAGTGGTTGTGCAGCCTCAGAGATGATTACCATGTACTTTTGAAAAATTTCAAAGGCCAGAATGAATCATTCTCTTCCATCAAGTACTGCAAAGTGAGTTAAAATGTAAGACCTCACCAACCACAGAAGTCTTGGTCTAGTAGTTTGTTGAATAACCGAACTGCATCCTAAATAGTCAAAGGTATTTCCCCATTTAAAAAGTCTCAAAGGAAATTCGATACAAATTAATAATAACTGCAATCTTCAGGGTTTTATGAATTGGTGTAATTAGTACAACCAACATATACTGACAACATATACTCCATTTTGTACTCATACCCAGCTTGCAATCTTAAGCACACTGATCAGTTTCACTATGCATCCTCAAAACTGCTAATGAATGATTATGCAGAGGATAGAACCATCAATTTCAAGTAATTGTGACAGCAGCAGTTCAAAGTATCTGGAGGACACCAGTTGCCTCTCCTGAGCTTCACTCGTCACTTACACATGCACTTTATTCTACTTCGGCTTGCTAATTCGGGGAATGAGATTGGTTTCTGAATACCATACATTCAAGTAGCACTTCACTACGTACTGCTGATATGATGATCACTGAGAATTCTTGTCCCTGAAACTCCTCTACTGAGCCAACTTTAATATCTGATAGATCCACGTTGCGTAAGAGAATTGTGATTTTTTCTACCTAAAATAAAGATACATATTATTTCACAGATAACATAGGACTCAAAAAATAACATAATGCTTTGATTAAAACAATTCAGGTATTGAAACAGTTAAACAAGTAAATCCTGAGTTCTATTTTTGAATGTTTTGAATAGTTTTCTCATTGATGTTACTTTACTACAATGTGACTTAGAAAATAAGAAAGTTTATTGAAAGCAATTAAAATTTAAATCTACTTAAAACTAGTAAATTAGTTGCAGATCTTCAAATAAGGGTTATTTTTCTTGGTGGAATTATCCACTATTTTTTTCTTTTTCATGTTTATTGAATTATTCCAAAATTGGATATTTTCTACCAACTATCAAGGATTGTTTTGGATGGGAAAGCACACTTTTGTATCCATATATTTTTCACTTTTTAGAAGACTATGCATATCTTGTATGAATGAGAAAAACTGAGCTAGAGAAAGCCAGGCTGCACATTAAAACATCTTTAACAATGTTTCAGATCACTATCTGCCATTACGACCTTATACTTGAAACACTGGTATTATACTTCTAAAGAAACAATTTTCTCTATACACTTTTCAAAACTATTTTTTAAGTTAGTCTCAATAAAACGAAAATCGGGGAATTCATTTTTGATAAGTTCGTTGATAAATTTATTTTTTTCTAAAAGTAAAATGTGAACCATATTGTTTATTCACCAACTAGGAAACAATGTAAATTTTGTAAACAATGTGGGTTATACAGTGTGGGTTACCATTACACTACTCATCAGATGGATTTGCAATTGCAAAAGGGGTATCAAACTCAATTTTATTGAAGGCCGCATCAGAATTGCTGCTGACTTCAGGGGGATGACTGGGAGGGTGTGGCCAGTTTGACACCACTCCCCAAACTGCTGGCATATTTCCTCTTTGCACTGGGTGAAAGCCATGCTGGCCTGATGTTTCCTCTTTGCATTGGGTAGACCGGGCTGAAGCGATGCAGGCCCCTTACATTTTCCAGGATGGCCCCGCAGGCTGGATCCAACCACATCGCGGGCCGCAACCAGCCTGTGGGAATTGTGTTTGACACCCCTGGCTAACCAAATGCACTCAGCGAATAGTTCTCAATGGAACAATATCTACACGGAGAGAAGCATGCAATGCACGTTCTGTCTTAGCTGCAATACTCTTCAAATATTTCATAAATCATTTAGATGAGGGTTAGAAGGGGGAATCATCAAATGTGCCAACCGAATCAAGTTGACGGAAATAGCTGAAACTATTTTTTGCACTGGGTGCCTGCAAAAGCTCTTAACTTATAAGTTACTTTTTTAATCTTTATATTCTTAAATCCTATTTTTTGTCTTTGTTTAATATTTCTAAATATTTCTAAAGCTAAAGTAAGCAGGAGACATTAAGCACAATGTCTTGCTCCTTGTTTCTCACAGGGTATAGATAAATCTCCATAAACAATTTATAACTTCTGTAAAGTAGATTTTTTATTTTATTTTATAAGTCTCCTCAAAGTACATAAATTCCAAAATTTCAAATAAGAACATTCAGTTCAAATTATCAAGTTTTCTCTGCATCTAAAAAAATTAATGCAGCTTGTTTTACATTGTGCTGTTCAAAATATTCCAAAATATTCAGCATAAGTTCTAGCATTATTTTTTAATTGCCTTTTAATATCAATATCAAACCCAGTTTGATATTGATGAATACTTTCTTGCAAAATTATTTTCAGTCTGGGAAGCTGAAAAATACATCATGGGAACTTCAAAGCCCTTGGTTTATCAATGAAGAGATTCATTAATACCATATCTCTTAATACTTCCTTCCAATAATGTTTTTTGTGTTCACATTTATAGTCTAATAGTCTAGACAAACAAAACAAATTAACGTTAAAATATACTATGCAGTTAAAAAATCCCAAACAAATATAAAAGGCTGAAGCAGAAAGCTATACCTGCTTTCGATAAGGTGCAACTACTCCAATGTCCTTTTCCAATACTGAACTGTTGATGCCTTTAACAAGAAGGCAACAGTAGCGCATCACTTGAACTGCTTCTGTAGGATTGAACCAAGAAGGATTGCAGCCTTCACGCATTTCCATACCCTAATGTTAGAAGGCAAGAAATGAAAAACACAGAAGGCAAGAAATGAAAAACACAGAGAATACTATTTCAAATACTTAACTTTATTTGCACAGTGCTTATGTTAATAACAAAGTCAAAACGGGCATTTAAATAGCCAGAGCTGTTCCATAAATATTACATTTACCATCCTGAGGAGACTCAGTACAATAGTGACTGAACATAACACTGTAGTGCTGGAGCAATTTAAAAAAGGGCTTTAAGTCATTCATTACAGAAAATCCCCCTCTCTGAATGGATTTTAATATATGGAATTTCTACAGAAGAACTGGTCCTTAAAATTAAGCAGCTCAGATTTTGAACAGTAATAGTTATTATTCTTTGCTAAAAGGAATATATCCTCCAGACATTTTCAATTTATTCTGGATAATTTGTTTCCGAACATTAAAAATGTAATATATATTCTGTGTGCTTCTCCAGTTCTTTGCACAGAACCCACCCTAATGCTTCATAATTTTCAGTAAAATGAAATTAATGATTTAGTGAGTAAGTAAGATGGTTGTGGAGGCGAATACAAGAGCACACAACAGATACAAACTCAATGTAAACTGCTCCAAACTTGATTGCAGAAAGTACAACTTTAGTAACAGAGTGGTCAATGCCTAGAATGCTCTACCTGACTCTGTTCCTCAAACCCCCCACTCCTTTAAGCTCAAACTATCCACTACTGAACTTCACCCCATTCCTAAGAAGTCTGTAAGGGGCGTGCATAAGTGCACAATTGTGCCTACTGTCCCTGTCCTATTGTCCCCATTTATTCGTATCTATTTACTGTATTCATACTCATGTTTATTCTTATACCTATTATCTTGTGATTGACAAATCAAATAAATTAAAGAATAAAATAATAAAATATAAAGAGTAGATTTAAGAAAAAGTGTCTTTATTCTGGATTCATACATTGTTATGTTTTGATGATGATCACTTCCCCCTTGTTCTATTCTGTAGGGTCCTTCATCAAATTCATGTAGTCTTTGAATACAATTACCTTCTTTTAGAAGGATTTGGGTGCTGTTGCAATTTTTTTTTAAATGAGCAGTAATTTCAATCAATGAAAAATAGGATACAGTTAAGCATTTTTATTACTTGTGTCTGTTCCAGAAATAATTTTAAATTTAAATATTTGTCCCCATCCTTTCGAGAACATAATCTTCATTCACAAATTAGTAAAAACAGCTTTCATCAGCAGAGTGACATCATCTTCATTATACTTAAGATGAAATGTGTAAAGGCAGAAAGCTAATTATCTCCTTTTTTACATCTGGTTTTTACAAACTTCTTTTAAAGCAGCTAGAAGCAACATTTAAAATGTACCCGAGAGAGCACTCAATGAGAAAAGTAGAACAGCAGATTGCAAAATTTTATTACAAATATCAATCACAATACATAAAACTATAAAGAAAAGGACATTTATGTTAAATCTTGTATTCAAACTACACGGTATCACAGCAATCTAAACAATGTGATATGCTTGTTGATTTACATACCTTTGTGTATATCTGAGATTTCTAAAATTGATATACTTTTAAGTATAATGCAACGAACACTGATTTGTTTACATACCCTCATTCCATGAAAAATCAGTGGAAAGCCTTTTTTTGGCAGCTTCTCCCACCCCAACAAAGAATTCACCACCAAAGGATCAGCACAGACTTCTAGTTCCTTATGATAAAATAGCTTAGATGGCAACGTAAGCAATGCACCATGTGATCTGTAATTCTTCACAAGCTTTGTAATCTGCAAGCATAGAACCAAGACCACAACATGAAAGTGAATATGGCTATACTCGGAAGCATGAACATTATGATAGGTGAGTCGAATTCTGTAAAGCGATTACAGAGTACTGCTGCTGAGAAACTCTAAATGGCTCTCTGCTAGTTTACATTTAGGACATCAGGAGGACATTGTTTTCAGTCATATTCTGAGTTATCAGTCATATGTGGAATTAAAGGGAGTCACCATTCTCCTCTCTCACTCATCACACAAACACCTGGATCCATCCACATTACCGACTTTCCTACACCAACATGAAGAAGTCTTTCCAATTGTGAACTCAACCTCCATGGAGTAATTAAGCTTGAAAAAATATTTTTATTTATTTATTTTTCACATTTCTGAACCACCCATCTCTTTGAGAGAGAGAGAGAGAGTCTGGGCAATTTATGCACTATAGAAAAGTTAAACATTTAAAAGGAAGCAAGGATGATTAAACACTCTTAAAATCAGTTAAAAGGTGAAGGAGGGGGTAGAGTTCATGGCACCAGCAAGACCCACAGCTGTGGATTCTTCTTGGCTTCAGCAATATTAATCTTTGGAAGTAAAATAGTACATGAGGGAGGAGCAAAGGGATGATAGATCCAACTACTGAAAATTTTGTTTGCTATATTTTCTTCTCTATTTACAATTAGGAGTCCCTGTCATTCAGCTACATAACATGTTTTATATGATACTAATTTTTGCTAACTTGTGTACATGTGAGACTGGATTACAAGTTGTTCAGATCTGAGGAACAAAAACATTGCTCCCCAAAAGTGTTTAGTCAATGTCTCCCATTACATGATTTAGTGGTTTAAAGTTATAATGGTAAACAGCCTGAAAACTGATCTGAAAATAAACATATCTTAAATATATACTTAAACTAGTCAATTACTGCTGAAGAATAGCAATAGCATTTAGGCTTATATACTGTCCCATAGTGCTTTACAGCGCTCTCTCAGCGGCTTACAATGTAGAATCCTACATATTACCTCCAACAATCTGGGTCCTCATTTTACCGACCTCAGAAGGATGGAACCCTGAGCCAACCTTGAGCCCTGTCATATGATCAAACTCCAGGCTGTGGGCTGACTTTGCCTGCAATTCTGCACTTTAGCCACTGTGCCACTAGAGCTCCTTCATATGGAAGTCCATATACTGCAGCTCGGCATTTAATCAAAATTCATAAGAATATAACACAAATTTGCTATATTAGCAGCAATTTGATACAAATGTCTTAGATTCAGGAAATTTCCACACAAAGAATCTGTCAGTTTGAAAACAGTTCCCGATCACTGTATTTCCCAGTTTCACTTACCAACAGAGGATTGTATGATCCACAGGGACCAAAAGTATCATCATCTCGCAGGTACAAAGGGCGATGCATCAGCCTCTCCAACAAAGAGATGTTTAATCCATAAAGCATTGCAATCTTAGATTTTATTATTGAACCCAGTTGCATGGGATCCCCTGAAAGTACGATCTTCAGATACAGAACATTTTTTTAAAAATGGGAAATTGCATTTCACATAATGCTCTTCATGAATTACATAACAAAAACTTGGAGATAGATGCCATCAATGCAGAAGTATCTATTTTTTTAAATCAAAAATAATTATCGATATCCAGAGTAGAACACTGTATTTGAGTTACTATTGCATAAAAAGAAGCATAATCTCCTCAAGGTAGCATTTCCAGGTTTTCACTTATATAAGATTGAACTAGCAGACAGACTGCTATTGACCAAGAGATTACCTTGATGCAAGTTTTAAATTTTATCTTTTGTATTACTACAGAATATAGAAAGGAGAGGAATAATCTGGTTAGTCTATAGTAGTAACATCTAGCAACTCATTCTCCAGGGGCCTCATCTGGCCCAGAAGCACTCCATACAAAAGACAAACACTCTCAACAGAAATTCTATCATCTGAGGCAAACTGAGGTCAGATGAAGGTATTTGGTGTCTTCATTGGAAAAACAGAAAAAAAAAAATCTCCCATGTAATTGTGCCACCAGAAAAGGAGGCTGGTAACCTTGTCAATAGAGCTGTTGCAGGACCACTTTTTCTTATCTTGCTGAAAGGCTCTGTACCTCTTAGCTTTGATTGCCAGAGACTAGAATCTCATCACCAGCCAGTACTGGCATTTGCTTTGGTGTAGAGAGCAGGGGTACGGCCACGCTGCTCCCCCCCACGAGGTCAAACACAACCCTGACGTGGCCCTCAATGAAACTGAGTTTGACACTCCTAGTGTAGAGAAAGCCTAACCTTCCCACTTTGCTGATCTTCTTGCCTGTAGTTTCCCTTACTTTCCCCAATCCCTTCTTCGCTTGTTTCTCTCTCCCTCTAGTCAGTTGCAGATCCTTCCTTCTCCCAGATCCTCTCCCATCATTACAACTTCCTTTACATCCAGGCCTCCCTCAACAACAGCAGCCAGTTAAGCCCTCCCCTGTTTTGCCCTGGGTGAGGCAGTGACCTGCTACTGTTGTTGGTATTAGCAGGGATGCTCCTACACAAGAATGGTGGAGCAGGGAAGAGAGAAGAGGAAGGAAATCCATACTTGGCCTGGTAGGGAGATAGGCAGTCAACAGGGAAGGAAAATTCCTTTCATCTTCTCTTGCTCTTTTGACAGCAAGAGGAGACAACAACTTTCTGGCCAAATCCTGAAGTATAGGAAAAGGAATACTGTGGGATATCAGCAGTTTTAAAAACAGCTTGCTTTCCTCTTATTTCCAGAATGGAAGGAAATAACATTCTTAGGGATGTGGGATCAAGTCCATGATTAGTCCTGCAATGGGCAATATAGGTAGTCCTTGATTCACAATCATTCGTTTAATAACTGTATGAAGTTATAACAGCATTGAAAAAAGTGATTTATGACATGAATGACAATTGTAACATTCCCATGGTCATGTGATCAAAATTCCAATGCTTAGCAACTGGCATGCATTTATGATGGTTGCAGTATCTCAGGGCCTTGTGATCACCTTTTGCAACCTTCTGACATGACAAGCAGACAGTTTAGAAAGCCAGATTCACTTACCAACCGTGTTACTAATTTAATAACTGCAGTGATTCATTTAACTGTAGCAAGAAAGGCTGTAAAATAGGGCAAAACTTAACCGTTTTACTTACAATGTTCGGATCAATTGTGGTTGCATTTCTCAGCATCATTAGAAGTTGAGATGATTAAAAGATTTACTGAGGATTCAGTAGCATGAGCACCTCATGGTGATTATGAAGGAGTTTTAATTAAATGAACTTTAAGCTTTAAATGGCCCTAATTTTGGTATAAGCTAAATCCTTTCCCCCCACAAGTGAATTTTCCCAGCAATTAAGATTATCCAAGGCCCTCGTCCCTCAGTTAACTGAATAACTACTAGACAAAAACTCATTTTACTAATGTCCCACAAATTATGATAGCCCGCCATTGATATGACCATTTCATTCAACCATTTATAATTATTTTGATATTAACCAGCCTTGGGATTTTAAAGAAATGAGATGATATGCTCCTAATTTGAATTGGTACAGATTTGTTAATTGTATTTCTTTTGCTGAGGTGCTTCTTGCTCTATTTTAATAGCCATCTTTTAAAAAAATGAAGAATGTAGACAGTGATAAACTGTTATGGTGCATTAAAATCCTGCAAGAGACTGGAATGACAATATATGAGATTAATGCATTTATTGGTTATTGCATTTGCAATGTGCTTTATATGGAGCCACATTTGAAGATTACCCAGAAACTCAAAAGTAATGCAAAATGCCATTTTGGTCATAGTGCATGTAGATTGTAGGTACTGTTCTGGTCACCAAGTGGTTCTGAGTGCAAATTTGAGTTTTAGTTTTGAACTTTAATGCTCTGCATGATTTGGCTCCCAGGTCCTACAGCATAGCCTTCTCCAGTTAACACCATCCTACATGGTAAGCTAAACTGGTGGCAGAAGCTACCTATTCTTGGTGTGTAAAAGGTTAGTTTGGTGGAAACCTGTTGTGTGTCTGTTACAGAAACAGACATTTCTTTATGAAACGGTTCTTTCTGAAGTCAAGTCTTCTCTAGGCTTTGAATTTCTGTACAACAGTGAAAATGGAGGCTATTTTGAAGGGGTTTTCAGAGGCATGCCAGCTACACTGGTGAGTGCCCATGACTAATGTGTCTGGATAAGGATTACTGCTTTTATTTTACTACTCCTGTTTGATAGACTGCTGTATAGTTTTTCTTTATAAAAACGCTGTATAGTTTTTATAATTTGCATTATAAATGCAAACTGATTGCATTTATTGTTGTAAACTGTTGTGAGATATAAGACTGGATTTCATACAGATAAAAATGATAAAAATATAATGAAGGGCAACTTGGATGGAAGGGATAGTAGAAAGAAGAAGCAGATATGAAAGATAAAACTATCCTGCCTGAACCAAATAAATGTTATGGCCATGGGCAAGACCTTTACTATGAAAAACCACTGGCATTCATATTCAATAAAGAGTTTCCCCTCTTCCTTTTTAAACAAAACTTAAAGAGATATGAAAACTGAACTTGTGACAGTGCAGTCCATTACCAAGATATGGATGAATAACGTTTGAAACAGGTATGGCTGTTTTTCTAGTTATAGATACATTAGATCAACAGCATGCAAGCAGTATCTACAAACAGAATTTTTTTCCTCCTTGGAGAACATCAAACAGCTTCCACACAACAGACATAAACACAGTTAGATACAATCAATTAGATATAATGAAAACTTACATACTTGCCCAGTGACTTCTGAAATCAATCCCAGAGGGATTAGGCTTTCTGGTTCACTTGCCTGCCCTGCTTCATCCACAAATACATGTGTGAAATGTCCACACCTAATATTGTTGAATAAAAATTGGAACTACTTTGTTATATGCTCTGCATTCTCAGACATCACTTTAAAAACAATGCAGATTGTATCAAAGTAACATTGGTAAACGAAAGTATTTACCTTCAGTTAAGCCCATTATAGATTTTTACAAGTTTTTAATGTTTCCAAGAACACTGAGGTTCATAGCAGTATTTTCAGTTGCCATATACCAGTGTGCAACCTCAATGTAAAATAACAAGGGATGGTAATTATCCAATTTTGATTGTGGGATTCTGAGAATGTCTTTGTATATCCAGATGTATTGTGGTCTAATATAAATGTATGACTGAGCTAGAGTATGAATGGATAAACATCTGCATTTTATCTCACAGCGGCAATTATAGATTCTACTTGGAGGTTAATTGTGAACTTTTACTTGTAATATATGCCTATTACATATTTTTAATGACAACATGAACCTTGAAAGAAACTCCTCTTCTTCATTTACCCGGATCTTTTCCCACATGGAGTTACTCCAGACATTTATCAGTTATTGCTGAGGCAGTTTATTGCCCATTTACCTCGTTCAGGTAATAAGTTCTTGCTTTCCATTTCCTTCTCTATAGGAAATAGCTAATATTTTTATATCCTACTTTTCCTGGAATAGTCAGAAAAGCTTATACGGTACCTTATTCCTATCTGATAGAACATTCCTGCACTGCTGCAGGTCACAATAATTATTCGAAACTGAGATGCTTCGTGAATATCTTCTCCAGCTTTGCAGTAACACTTTATTACCTCATTAAGACTCTGCAATACAAAGAAGCATGTGTTATTAATATGTCTTCCATCAGTTACACATTTTCAGCTGCGGACATGAGTCATTATTTTTCAATGTATATTTGTATTATACTCTGAAAGGAAGGCAATGCCTCTCATACCAATGAAGCATCCCTAATTCAATTCGTACCCATCTATCAATTTAATTTTGAAAACAGTAAATGAGATCCTGCTCTCAAATATTTTTGCTCTGAAGTACTATGTCCCTTCTTGATAATCTGGGTTCTCAGTACATTTTGTCCATATTCTCTATTAATTTTGACCCCTTTGCATTCCATTAGATACTTGTTTTTCTACTGTTCTCTTTTTACCTTTCATGGTTGAAATGCTTAGAGGAAGTTTCAGCATCTGCCCTCTGAAATAGTATTATATTTACACACTCTCATGTACACACAGACATGTGCATACACAGAGCCACAAGGAGTTCAAATAGGTGTAACCCTGCTATCTTTTAAAATGACCTTGAAGGAGAGGGGAATAGGTGCCATCAGTTTGCTTCCCTATTTTCATCATCTTTTATTTGTTCCAGGTTTTGTACAAAATTGATTTATCAAGAAGTTACAATATTTCTCAGTACAAAATGACATAAGGAATCACTGTGTAAAATTGTACCTTTACACAGTGAATCCTTATGTTATTAAGTTGTATCTGCTGTTTTTAAAACTGTACAATATATTCAAATCACTCTTTACTTTCATTCTTTGTAAGTAGATTCTGCAACAAAATTGTACAGGTGTAATGCAATTATGAACTAGTTTCTGTAAAGGATTTCTTTCATCTGGAAGTTCTATTGTTCTGAAAATATGCAAGTCAAATAAAAATACATATTTCTTCTACTAAACATTTAAACCTGAAACATTTTCTGTTCTGATGGAAATCTATTCCCCCAACCCTTTCTACATCTTGACTCCCACTTTTCTTATGCAGAAACTGACATATTGAACCTATGATTTAAGATCCAATCTTTCAGAAGATATTATATTCAACAATTCAGGAGGGAGACATTAGCAAGTAACATTTTCAGATGGTTACACAGTAACTTGGAAAACTAAGCACTATTCAGTTAAAACAAGTATAATTCTGAGCTTCAAATGAACAAATTATGTAATGATGGCACAGAACAACTCAAAAGAGCAAGAAAGTCTTTTAGATACATTTTTACCTCTTCATTTCTGTTGATTGCATTAACTCTGACCATAACTCCTGGTCTTAACAACTTGCTATCATGAAGTCGTAAACAAATAAGATCTGTAGCGCTGTTTGATGGTGCACAGACTAGTATTCGGCTGCTTGGTAAACTATAATATATCTATAATATATACAGAAACAAGCATTCGTATATTGTACTGTTAACTGATGCTCTTTTATCAGTGAATAGTTTTTAAGTTTTTAACAATTATATTGAACCAATTAAATTTTATCATTATTTTATTTCCATGCTATGCATATATTTACTTGTAGTACTGAAGACTGAAAACTGAAGACATTCAAAATACTGAAGACATTCACAATATTGAGAATATTTCAGTAAGCTACAATTATTCACTGATGCTTTATTTCTCCATATTGATCCACCATAAAAAGTTACAATTTCCTGCAGCATCCTTTTTCAAGCATATACCAAAGTAGCATTCAAAGCCACATTAATTATTCTCATGTTATTTTAATGTAGACAGAAAGGGTCTTGTTATTTTCAAAGCATTCTCATGCATATTAAAACTCTGCTATCTGCAGATGAGAAAAATCCATCGGCAATTCCTATCTTCCACAGCAACAAGTAATTCATTCACTAAATGTATTCCCAAACAACACTATGTAAGTAATGTTTTAACGAAGAGTTAACATTAATTAAAAATAGCAGAGACAAGAACCAGTTACAATTCACTGTTACCTGCAAAATTGCTTCAATAATTGTGACAGTTTTGCCAGTTCCTGGTGGCCCAAATAGGATATAAGGAGTTGGACGACATTCACCACTAAGAATCCTTTTAACTGCAAGTTTCTGATGCTCATTCAGCAGAGGATTGAAAAAGTCACAGTGTTGTGTATTCCAAGTTGGAATTCTATTAACTATATCCAAAAGTATATAGTTTAATGAATATCTTATTATGGTGCACAGAATTTAAAAAAAACAACTAGTATATGGAAATCTGTCCAAAATTATAATAACCTTCAAAATATTGTATTTTTCATAGAATAAGACGCTCAGCTCTTTTGGAGAGGGGAAAAAAAATCTGCCTCTGCCTCCCAGCAATTTGCCTCCTTGTTGCAAACAGCAAACAGCCTGGTCAGCTTCAGCACAGCCTAAATAGCACAAGCAGCTAATTGTCGGATGGATCGGCTTCCTGATGATCAGCAGGGATTGCCATCTGCACCCCATTTTTGGTCTCTGCCTGCCATTTTCGGCTTCCGCACGCCCCATTTTCTGATCCCTGCCGCCCGGAATGTTCTGAAAATGGGGTGTGCGGAGGTTCTGATCCCCACTGCCCGGAACGCGCAGAGGCCAAAAATGGGATATGGAGCCCAATCCAACCAACAATCAGCTGATTGCTAGCAGCATAGTGAAGCACAGTGCTAATCAGGCTGTGCTGAAGCTGACCAGCTGCTTGCTGTTTGCTGCAAGGAGGCAAATTGCTGGGAGGCCAGCAGGTGGGCAGTGCTTCAGCAACATTCCTATATAAGATGCACAGACATTTTTATCCATTTTTTGGGGGGGTGGAGAGGGCATCTTATACACTGAAAAATATGGTACATATTTCAACAAGGCATTTAAAATGCACCCTCTAAACCACTATATATTATCCCAACAAAATGATACCAACTTCTTTGTGTGGCAGTAGTATCAGTATCAGAAACAACAACTGCTTTTTCATTTTTTGGCATTCCTTTTTCCTTTTTTATCTTTTTTTCCTGAAAGCAGCAAAACATGAAAATCAACATTTGTAATGTTTCATTCAATCCACTTTAATAAAGTGACAATTTTAATGTAACTTAAAATATTCACAAGCAGATTCTAAAAAAGTTACTAAAAAACTTATCATTAGTGACATTGTTAATGTACATAAATACAGTGTTCATATGAAGATACTGTAGGCCATATGTAATCATTCTGACATCATTGAGGTTTGTTATTGATGCCACTGCTTCCAAGCCTAGAGAAACTAAATCAGACGCTATTGCTTGTCAAGACATATGCGCTGCTAAGGTTTTATTTAGGAATTATTAAGTATTTAAGATTCTACTCTTCAAAAAAGGTCTTAACTTTTCTGCTACTGCTAAATATTGATTACCAGCAGATTGCAAGGTACAATTTAAAAGCTGGCCACCACCTTTAAAACTTCAGGTTGTGTGCCTATTACAGCTTCTCCCTAATCATCTCAAAGTTGGACTATTGCAATGAGCTATTCCAGGGGCTCTTCCAGGAGCTACCCTTGAAGACCATTTGGAAGCTACAGCTGCTGCAGAGTGCAGGGGAGCGAGCAGTTCTTTGGACCCCAATAGTGGCCCATGTGGCCCAGGAGCCGCACTGGATGCCTATTTGTTTCTGGGTGCAATTCAAAGTGTTGATAATCACTTTTAAAGCCCAACATGGCATAGGTCCAAGCTACTTAAGGCAGGGCCCTCCAACCCCCAGCTCACTACTGGACTATGCATGCACGGGCCTGCCCGCCAGCCTGCCACTTGCATCAGTTAAGCTGCGTGCATGTGCAGTGGCCTGTTGCTTGTGTGGCCTGGTTCCCCTCTCCCCCAGAACTGGGCCACCAAGCCACAAAGATTGGGGACTGCTAACTTAAGGAACTGTTTCATCACACTGAGATTGGTCTGTCCCACCCATGCTGGCAGAGGAGGCATGCTGCAGACCCCCATCAGACAGGGTATTCTGGCTGGCAGGTTCTAGAACAGCCTTCTCTACCATTGCACTTGGCCTTTGGAATATTCCCCCCCCCCCCCCCCCCCCCNCCCCCCCCCCCCCCAGTTCTGACCCAGGCTCAGCAGAACCAAGAAACAGACTCTCCTTGTCCCAAAAATCCTCTCTTTATTTAATTACTGGGAATTCATGCCATTCACACACAGAAAAGTCCTGGCAATAATCGTCCCCAGGGTTAATTTCAAGAACAGATCTTATCAGTCCTTGGATAGTTGCCAGGCTGAGAACTTCTAGTCGCAAAGCTGTAAATTAAATACCTGGCAAAGAGTCTCTGTGAGGCATGAACTCCAACAAGCAAATCTTCCAAAAGAAATATGAACTGTCTCCTGCAACCACCACACCTCTTTTGCTTCTATTTATTCCCCAGGGAGGGGCCCTTCAGCATCCATGTGTGCCTTTCCTTGTTGGCTGTTGGCTGTTCTTGTTCCTTGTTACCCCTCTCCTGCCAGTTCTGTGCATACACACATCTGGAACAGGCTCCAGCTATTCTTCTTCTCCACTTATCTCCGACTTCATAGGCAGCTGGGAAATATTGGACAGCCCTTGCCCTATCTCTGCCTCCGGCGCAGAGCATCCATCAGAGCCTTCCCCAGACTCCAGGACTGACTCAAGTTCCTCCCCATCCTCCTCACTGTCTGAGTCTGCTGCCAGGAAGGCCACAACACCACCACCACCCCGACTGAAGTCCACTCCACACCTCCTGACCTTCTGCAAGAGCCTAAAGATCTGAGTCTACTGGCTGGTTTGGGGCTCCAAAGGAAGGGTTTCATGTTGGGTGTGGTTGATAGATTAATAGATACCGCTCCATTTATCCTACACCCTCTCTTCCCATCTTTTAGCTCTTCTATTCTGTATTTTTATAATTTTGTAATATTTTATTTATATAATTTTATTTTTTAATATTGTAAGCCTACCAGAGTTAAGACAGGGGGAAAATAAATTGGATAAATAAATTAATCTCAATGTGTGGATATCTTCAGTACTCCCTTATCTTAGGGACATGCTGTCCACCCATTAAATCTAGAACAGAAATCTCTCTCTGAGCTCTCATCCCTGGCAAATGTCATCTTGGAGGTCAATCTTTTCTGCTACTACTCTTTTCTCTGGAATAGCATTCTTCCAGAGATCAGACTGTCTTCCACATAAAGATAGTGATCTATCTTATCTTGGAAAGGAGTATGTATCTGGTGCTCAGTTTATTGTTGTTGTTGTTAATATTATTATTACATATTGTGCATGGCTAATTTTATGACAAGATAAGGTAAATCTGTTCTGAGTATTTAGGATTGAAGCAACATGTAAGACTAATAAAATAAAATATAGTTGAATAACATGTTAGCTACAGTAAGCAAATGAACACATTTCATATTTTTTTACAAGCAAGCTGGTTAAACACCAAAGCAATAAATAAATTAATGGAGAGGTAGATTAGGGGTAGGAGCTTACTTTAGATTCTTGCATAACACTTTGTTTTGGAATGCTGTAAGAATATTCTGACTCATGCTGCTGCTTAATGATTTGTGGTGATTGCATAGTAAGAACATCAGGAAACAAAACTTTGAAATAAAGAGCAAAAAAGAAGGAAAAATAAGAAGTTAATAGAAGCTATAATTGTAGAAGATGCTAAAATGTTTACATTACCTTTATCTGTAAGGTCCAACAATAACACACTACCTCAATGTACCATGTCTACTGAAATAGTCACAATGAAAAAAAATCTAGATTATTACAGTTTTGGTAAAAATAAGCAAGTTGGTAAGACATATACCCTTTGCTCCTAAATGGATGGCTTGTTCTACTGCATGATGGCATCTCCTGGTTGTTATCCTGTGAAAAGTTCAGAAAAAAGGCTAAAACATTATTTCAAGAGATTAAAACAGTAAACCTGACCAATATATTTATGACTGCTGTTATGTATGTTAGTAGGAAAACATCCATTGTTTGCTTGTATTTATTGCCTTAGCAGTTGCAAAACATACCACCTATCCAAAACACCATTATTCATCATTTCCGTAAATTTGGGTGGATGGAGGAATGTATTATCTTAAAAAATGCCTGCAAATGGCTCATTATTAGAATTGGTACCAAAAGATCCATATTAGTACTCAAAAGGTTATATGAAGTATTTGGAATCTTATATTAAAAATAAATTAACAAAACAGTTGTAATTAAGGAACAAAAGCTGTGAAATGACAACAAAGACTCTGATTGTTACAATATTGCATCTGTTTGATGTAAAGGTGTCTAAAAGCTGTCATCATAATGCCTGAAGTGGACTTGTCCTTTCGCTCCCATGAAATTATAAAGACTTACCATATATACTCGCATATAAGCCGATCTCCCGTATAAGCCGACCCTTAAAAAACTGCCCCAAAATGAGGAATTTTGCAAAAACTCGCATATAAACCAACTCCCAAATACCATGGTGTGTTGTTTGGGCTAATAACAAAAGTGTATCAATATGCAATGCACTGATGAAGGTTCATTATTTATAAAGCCCTTTGTGTAGGAAAATATTAAGATTATATACGGTATTAGATTGATGTTGCCGTGACGAATGGAACACGAAGCGGTCAACAATGAATGACTAACCAATCAGTCTCAGCGTGTTATGCATCCGGTGATAGAAAAAAAAAATTGGAGGCGCCAGAGTAAAAAAAATGTTGCTGTATGGGTATGTATGATGTAATGGTATATTGATGATATTGGATGATCATGTCAAGTTCGTTTGTGTGAGAATCCAGATTTTGACGTAAGCCAGCCCTCTAATTTGATTACTTTTTTTTTTTTTTGAGTTTTAGAGTTTGGCTTCATAATGCGATATATCGGTATTTAACAAAAAGCAGGAAACTACAAAATGCCACATTTAAATTACTATTGGAGGCGAAGCATTTCTGTGTTTGTGTTTTCAGGTTATCGACTGTAACTGAGCAGAATCAGTGCAGTTTTTAACAATATAATAGAAAAGAGAGTTATTTAAATACTAATATAACCTGTGCTACCAAAACTAGTGTGGGGCTTTTAGTTTTTTTGGGAGAATAAAAGAGGAAAAATGTGCCTCGCCTAATGGTATATCGGTATTCCCATCTAGACAATAACTGTCAAGTGGTTGAAAGAGGTTGTGGGCTGTTTGGAAACTGAAACAGTACTTTGCTGGTGAGAAGGAGCCTGGGAGTGCTTAGCTCACTGTTCTGTACTAAAGTGCTTGGTGTTGTGAAATATGAAACTGGAAACTATCTCTCTGCTTGTGTTTTTGCATTTGGAAGATATAATTTTTTTCAGGTGGGGAGGAGTAGAACTCCTTGGTCATCAGAGCGTGTTAATAATATATACAAATCTCATGTCTGATGGTCATTTGAAAAACCTCATTTCTTAGTGAGACTAGAAGAAATAATGTCAAATTTTAGTTTGTGGCTTTATGGTTTTGGAGATTTTGTATGATGCGTAAGTGGTTTTTTGCTTTTATATGTATTCATGTATCGGTATTCAGCTTTGTTCAGCGTATTTTCGTCATTAAGTCTGTCGCTTTTAAAGTTGTAGCAACGTTTCGGAGAATTCATCTGCATAATCAGGCTTCTGTATTGTGTACTGATACACAGCAAATACACACAGAAGCTGGATGTGGCAGATGGACTCTGCGAACCGTTGCACAACAAAAGCACACCAGAGCATACATAATTACATATTATATTTGTTTTCTGAACCACAGGGACACAGTCCCGCTCAAATCCAGAACTAAGCCTAACCTGAGCACGAACCAAGCCCCCACTGAACAGAAACACCCAGCAATCAGAAACGCAACCTTACCATCAGAAAACAGCCAAACCCAACCAATTGGAAAATAAACCCATCAGAGGAGAGCCATCCCCACCCTATCAAGTCACCATAGCAGTAAAAGGAAGAAGCAGTGAAGTCACATTACTCTGAGAAGCACAGAGCAAAGAAAAAGCTGAAGATGATATGAGACTTAATCGAACGTTTTGCTAGATCTTAATTTTACGGGAGAAAAACGAATACCAAGATCCACTATACAAATCCGTGAAAACCTCAGAAACTACATAATTACTAGTTATATATATAAATTTAAAATTTTTATTTATATATATATTTGTATATTATTTTATATATAATATAATTATATTTAAATTATTTTTTAATAAACAATTATTTTAACAAATATATTTGATTTAAATATTAATAGTATATATATATATATATTTATATATATACTATATATTATATAATCTTTATTTATATATATAATATATATATATTATATAATGGCTGTTTAGCTATCGTTGGTAATTATCCCGTCATTGTAGTTCTGTTTAAAGTTTGTAGCTATTTGTAGTTTGTTAAAGTTTGTAGACGTTTCAGCAGAATCTCATTGGCTCATCAGCCTTTCTGTATGAAGTGTGTTCACGTTCTCTGTGAGAAAGCTGATGATGGCAGAATGAGATTCTGCGGAACTGTTGCTACAATTTAACAGAACTACAATGAGCTACAAACTTTAACAGAATCAAACTGACGTGGGATATACGAAGAAGCTAACAGCACAAAATGTAAGTCGCGGAGCTTAAAATTATTATATATATATATGTATGATGTATGTTGTATGTATGTTGTATGTATGTATGTATGCTAATGAAGACAGCATCCTTTCACACGGAGCGCAGTGCACTGAAAGCCTCCAACAAAGAACAGAGTGTTGCCAGCCAATCAAAGCCACAGAACGACAGAAAGAACCAGAAACACCAATCAACAAATCCAAGTCATGAAAACAGACCCAGGCTCACTAGCAATCAGAATGGACCAGCCTCAAACTTTGAAACCCGGAATAATCAATACAAGAGCCTGATGATGGCAGATGAGGATTCTGCTGAACAGTTCGACAAACTTTAAAGAACTACATGACGTGGGATAATACCTGAAGGAGGCTAAACAGCACAATCATATATTATATATATTATATATGTAATGATTTATATAGTATATATAATTAATTTGTTTCTGAGGTTTGCGAGTATTTGTATGTCGATCTCTGGTTATTCGGGTTTTTCCCGCGTAGAATTGGAAGTATCTAGAGCAAGTTTTCGATTGAAGTTCATTCATCATCTTTCAGGCTTGTTTCTTAGCTCTGTGAGGCACAGAGCTTGAAGAACCAAGCCTGAAGATGATGAATGAACTTCAATCGAAACGTTGCCTAGATACTTCCAATTTTAACGCGGGAGAACCCGAATAAACAGAGATCCCAATAAATACATATATATATATCATATATATACACACACGACATGTATGCTGTTCTCAGCTTAAAAAAATACACACCACTTCACATAGTCTTAATACACACACACACTCACATAGTATTCAGCTTTGTTCAGGTATTTTCCCATGTCATTGTGGTTGTGCTTTTGGGGTTGTAGCAACATTTCGGCAGAGTCTTGTCTGGTATCATCGGGCTTCTATGTACTGTTCGTCTGTGAGTCAGACGAACACAATACAGAAGCCTGATGATGGCAGATGAGATTCTGCCACACTGTTGCTACAACATTAAAAACACAACTATAATGATGTGGGAAAATACCTGAACAAAGCTGAACACCACACACACACATATATCAGGAGGAGAATAACATGATGCACTTCATATGTTTGCCTGGGAACAAGAATGACTGGAATTAGTAATCTCATGAAGAACAGAAAGTGATAAGAGAAAGAGGCGCTGGGCTGAACTAGTGTGACTGGCCCCAGATGGCTTTGTGCCTAAGATGGGACTAGAATTAACAGGCTTCTGGTTTCGAGTTTGGTGCCTTAATCACTAACCAAACTGGCTCTAAATTTTTATGCATTTGATAATTATTTATTATCAAATTTATTCTTATGAATATTAGCAAACATCCAGAGAAGTCTCTCTGACCATTCTCAAAATGTTTTTTTTTTAAAATGCTGTCAGGGTTTGTATAATGATAATTAAGAGCAACCTTCAAACAAAAGCCATCATGGTCTTCTGTTATGGGCTGCAAAGTACCCTGTTTCTCCAACAATACGGCTTCCCCCAATAGGAAGTCACAGCATGTTTTATAGGCATGAAATGAAATTAAGCCCCTCCTCCCAAATTAAGGTCGATATTAAAATATGCAAAATGGGGGAATCGTGTGGGGGGGCCCTTGCCGGTAGGAAGTACTTTTGTTGCACACCTGGATATGGTGCTGCTTGCATTGACCCCAATACGAAGTGCCCCACCAATGCCGAGGTCAACATCCAAGCCGTCGCCACCTGCCCACCCGAAGATGCAAAGGGGGGAGAGANAGAAATTAAGTCACCCCCGAAAAGACGGCCTAGCCATTTTTTCGGGGCTCAAAAAAAAAATAACACCCAGCCTTATTATATGAGAAACATGGTAATCTTTCAGACTCAACCTTTACCAATGTGAACATAATTATTTTTTATCCATTTTAAGTGCTTGATAGAACCAGGATGCAGTTTCCTGAACTGGCAAGAACATACATAGCATGCTTCACATGAGATGCAAGTATTCAAAATAGTACCTGCTATGAATAAATTCCACATTCATAGGTTCAAAATTATATGCTTGCTCAAAATCTGAGTTGACTTTCAGGGTAACATCTTCATCATGAATCTATATAAACAGAAGAAACTAATTATTTCACTGTATACCATACTTAAAAACTCTTCACTTAAGAAAACATCAATAATTAAATCTTATGTCCCCACACAAACTACTTGACGTATTGTTTTATTTTACTAACTGAAGTTTCCAAAATTGCAGGAACTGAACATATGTAGGAATCTGGTATGAGGTCATATAAATTAATTTAAAGTTTAAATGTAGTAAATTTGGAGTTTAAACCCTCCCCTAAATTGCAGGATACAATTATATATCACTAACGTGGACCTACTTCTGAATAACACAAGAGTTTTAAATAAATATGGCTTAGCTACATTATTAAGATATAAATGTACAGAAAATAAGCCAAAAAGAACTAATTAACTTACCTCAGCAATATATGCAGCAAAGTGGATTGCCTCCTCTGAATAGTCTTGAGTCTTCAGTATCACTTTGTCACCTAATTTAAAGTGTATATGTCAAATTATTTCTCTTAGTACCAAATGTAATAATGTAATTGCACAGGGAACAGAATTAGAAAATCCAACCATATCACTTTATAAAGGCAAAAAAATTATCAAGCTTCTCTTTCTCAATATTTTCCGAAAGGCCCAAAAAGGGCAATATTTGACATTATAAATTAAATTCTTTAAAAAGCAAGTATGACACTTTTGGGGAAAAAGCTAAATATACTTTTTATATGATCCAAGTCATAGACTTCTAGCTATGCTTCAGAGAGGCAGAAAAGAGGTTTGAGGACTAGTTTATTGCTTTTTTATATAAAATTGTAGAAAGTACCTACCAAGGAATAATGAAGGGCGGCCTTCAATGATCCCTGGCACTTCAAGTACTAGGAAATTTCCATTTTTTTTCAAAGTGACCCCACACATGGCAAACTCCTTCAGTTCTGCCTCTGAATTCATTTCTTCAAGCCACAAAAGAGTAGAAAAGTTTGTCTTATAATTAAGAAAAGTTAAACCCTGAAACACAAAAAGAGTTGAGAACATTTAAATTACAGGAGCTGTAAATCATGAGGAACAACCTGTGGCCTATCAGATCTGCACTCCTCAGAATTTGTGAAGCTGCTTTGAGCTCTAGGGAAAGGCATTTCAGAAACATTTGGACAGTAGAGATTCCACATGCCTACTCTAGGATCCTATAAACCTCCAATGAAAAACATGGAAATGCAAATTTAGTGAAGTAAAATCCTACTTTTAAGAAAGGCACCATGTATTTTGCATCTGCAAATTGTATGAACATCTTTCAGTTTTAAGTTTTTACAAGCCAAGGAAAAGAAAATAATCAGTAACAGGAGAAATGAATAAATATTCCAAATCGTTTTTTATGGTATCTCTTTAAAACCAATGAATGCTAAGGAAGTTAAGTCTCTTCTATTAATTTCTCTAAAGGAATATAGAAACAATATTAAAATCATTTCTCTATTTCCATAGTAATCATGCAATCATTTCTAGAAGTTTTTTTTTAAAAGTTGTCTCCCTCTAGAGTTCTGGTTCACATGATCCACCATCTTTGACCAGGGGTGGGATTCTACCAGTTCAGACTGGTTCTATAGAGCTGGTTGTTATGATTCTGCGCAGTTCGGAGAACTGGCAAATCATGCCCCTGGCTGGTCCATCCCATCTCCACCCACCCCTTTCCCTCCCCTCCCCTTATAGAAATCCTATAAGGATTTCCCTCAAATCCTTATAGAGTATGTACAACATTGCGCGGATGCATTCTTCCCCGTCCAGTCACTCCTTAAGGTATTTTCCTCCTCCCGACGATCAGCTGTTCCTATGCGCTGTGCCAGGATTCCCCTCTCTTACTTACTCCTTCGCCCAGGAGGCTTCCCTGAAGCCCAGAAGGCCCAGGCCCCAAAACGTAGCACAGGGAGGTGCTGTGTGCCCCCCATGCTGTTTTTTTTCCTTCCTGAACCCCAGGGAAGCCTTTCTGGGAGCAAACCTCCCCACCAAAGGCTCCCCTGAGGCCCAGAAGGCCCCAAAATGGAGTGTAGGGGGGTGCTCCTGCACCCACATGCTCCATTTTTTGCCCCCCAGAGGTTCCCCTGAGGCCCCAAAAATGGGAGGGGGGTTGCTGCAAAAAAAGCCACACCTACCCAGTCATATGGCCATGCCCATAGAACAGGTTGTTACAAAATTTGAATCCAAACCCTGTTTTTGACCAGCAATTTTACTAAGAAGAGCTGTTGGAAGTTGTATCCCAAAATTTCTAATAGCACCCGGGAACAGTGTTTATGATGTTATTGCTACCTTTTAATTATACAGTTGATATTTTAACCTTTTGTTACATTATATAAGATGCTGAGTGTGATTAAATAGTGTCAGAATGCTAGTTAAAAATAAATAAGCCCACATAAGTACAGATGTATATTATTTCCTAATAAACAATGTTTTTGTTTCAATCAAGCGGGACGATCTTTTGTGCCTTTAAGGCAGCTTTGATTCCTGCTGACTGCCTGACAAATCCCAGCCATTTTCTTCACAAGATTTCATAAGTGGTTTGCCACTTATGTGGTTTGCCACATAAGTGGTTTGCCACTAAGATCACCCAATTGGCTTTGGGCCTAAAATGGGACTCATACCCTCCCAGTTTCTAGTCTGGTGCCTTAATCACGAAATCAAACTGCTCTCTTATAAGAGTCCTTTCTAAACCACTGTTCTTATAAGCTAACACTTTGCCACAAATTCCTTTCCCCCCCACCTCATTGTAGCCCAGAAAAAGCTGTATTTTAGTGATACCAACTTTTTGCCTAACTCCTTTGCTTGACTGAACAAAGACTTATCTACCCTGCCATTCTTCAATGGGATCATCTTGAAGCTTTTAAGAAAGCAAAGGCATGCTGACATCGTTTCAGAGCAAGATTCAAGGTTTTACTTGCTATAATTAATAAAAGATAAGATATGCTATAGAGCAGTCTCTCACAGTCTTTTTGTCCTTAAGAAGTCCTTGAAATGATGTTCAGGTCCCAGGAAACCCTGACATAAAAATTGCAAAAAAACTCACAAAAATCATAGTATAAAGTCATTCCTATCCTACATAACATTCATTTTACAATATTTGCAATAACAACAAAACAGCAGGCTGATAGCTAAATCACTAGCACTGCATAGCGCAATTCTAGTTAAATTCTAGTTAAGGCTGGCATAGCATAATATACGTGCTGATCTTTAAAAAAAATACATTGATGTATAATATTCTACATTTGGTCAATCCTACAAGTAAGACATTTGATTACAGTTGTACCAGATTCATGCATCTGTATATTTAAATTGATAGAGATTTTTACGTACCTCTCCAAGATCTGGATAAAAAATCAATATATCCGATTTCTTTTCCACACATTCTCTTATTTTGTCTGGAATATTGTACTGTGGAAGGAAGCTTGGCAGCTGTCTCCTTGACTTTCTAAGGTATTAGAAAATCAAAGTAGTAGTAGTACTCAAAATATACAAAGCAATCTTTGCAATTAGTCAGCCAGTTAGATACTACCAGACTTTTTTTGCCATCATAAGCTAACATATCTCTCCTTCTGCAACACCTTCCACAAACACTTGGACTTTTTAATCTTAGGAAGAAAAAGAGATTATAGCAACTTTGAAGTTAATTTCCCCAATAAGGAAACTTCACTGGCCACTAATCAGACATGACAAAAAAGTCACATATAAATTATGAGCACAGTTCCATACAAACACATGGATACTGCTACTGGTTCAACACCATAGATATTGGAATGATTTGTAAAACAATTATGAAGAAAGTTTCAATAAAACAGAAGAAATGTACTTCCTAAGACTAAGTAAAATGCAATATATTTTAAATATTGAAAAGGTGCAACTAAGTTTAAAACAGATATATCTCATAGTCCTCTTTAAAATTCAAATATTGGACACTGAAACAATCCTTACTGAAAAACTTTTCACTACTCACAATAAAAAAAAGGTTCATCAAAAGAATTCAAGTTTCCAAAATGCAGTCTGAGAATCTTGATTTCATAAAATAGGTATTTGAAACAGACTTATTCCATTTCTTTGAAGTAGCTCCTAGCGGTTATATTTCTACTAATAAATCTCTGAAATGAAGATAATCCCTTAAAAACAAACAACTATATATGACATTCATGCTTAAACAATTTTTACTCAAGAAATCAAAGCAAATAATTTGTTTAAAGTGTGTTTAATCTTACTTTAATTAGCAGTACCTTTTCAATTGTGGCAAAACTTCTGTTGCTTTTGCAATCTGGAATTCAGAACTGACTTTACATTGTCTCTGATAATACTTCTCAGTAGCTTCTATCAACAACTCTTCTTCCGTTACTATAGTTACTTCAAGGTACCGACCAATAATGCAGTCAGAAAAACACAGCAACAAAAGTTCTTTGCAGCGGCCAGGATTTCTTGAATAACATAAGAATTCAGTTAAAGCCATAAAAAGGTAAGAGTCTATAATAAAGTTGGCTTTTATTCTAGGATATGCCTATAGCTGGACAATAAGATGACAACCATATGAACAATATTTATTATTTTAAGATCATACTGGGTGGTTCAAGCACACCTGACTTCTTCAATCTATAGAAAACCAATTACTAACACCATTCCCTTTCTGTATATTTCTAGACTGATAACAAGCACTGACTGTTTTGCCTTTTCTAGGCCATGCTAGCTGGGAACTGTTAGATCAGGAAGGGATCATATTGGCAAAGGCTCTTGTTAACTAGAGAAAAGATGCCTAATATGCATTGAACAGTGTTCGTGGATGAAAGCTAAGGCAACTAACTCCTTTGCCAAGTTTGTCAAGAGCCTTCTGTAACTTGAGTCTATCTTCTAAAGCATTAGCTGTTCTCCAAGGCTGGATGTCATCTGCAGATTTGATGAGTTCCCCTTCTATTTTCTTGTCTAAATCATTTATGAAGATGTTAAAGAATACTGGGCCTAAGACAGAATGGGCATTGTTTACCTGAACGCCTGTTTTCCTTGTTAGGCAAGACAGGTCAGGATGGGTGTTACTCCTCTTCAGCTGCTAAGGCCTGAGTCTGTGTAAAAGGCTTATTAACCTAGCTCCACCCACTCTGGGTTACGCCTCCCCAGTTCTGCAAAGACCGTATGACAGACTGAACCGCCTCTAAGCAAAGGGAAAAAAAGAACAAGAGCGTTGTTGGAACCCCTCCTCCCAAAGATCATTTGGCCAGGTAGGGCTGACCTGTCTTGCTAAACAAGGAAAACTGGTGTTCAGGTAAACAACACCCATTTTCCCTTGTAAGGCTGCAACAGGTCAGGATGGGACATACCAAAGCAAGGTTGTCCTCGGTAGGGTTAAGATTGGTCCTGGCCTCTGATGGTATTTTCTCATTTTTCCAGTTTTTGGCAAATACAATCCTAGCCGCTGTTAAAACATTTACAAGAAGATATTTCAGTTCTTTACTATGTTTCAGGTAAAATTCCCAATAAAAATATCTCTGTTTCAAGTCTATATGCTTTTTTGTCGTTTTTTCCAACCATGTGTGGATTTTAATCCAATATTTTTTCGCATCCGCACACATACTACATATGGTAATATGAGCCAGGTATCTGATGACATTTCCAACATTTGTCAGATTTGTTCTTGAACATTCTTGCAATTCTTGTCAGGGGAAAATGCCACCTGTAAAACATCTTCTACAAATTTTCTTTATATGCTGTTGACATTGTCATTTTATAAT